>DF363582.1:789-11550 GCA_000787875.1 Solanum virginianum
GTGACCTTGTCGGCCCGCATGTTTATACATTCATGTTTGCACTCTGTCTGTTGGTTCGCTGTACTCTTCTGTTTCAGGTGGCTAGTCAATAAAACAGTGGAAACTCTGCCGAATTTTTTGTAAAATGAATAGTAACTTTTGTGAAATCTGATTTGGTCATGTTGTCTGGGTGCCCCTATCGGGTATCAGTCACGGCCCATAGGTTGGGTCGTGACAGCCCCTCCCATCCCCGATAACATTTTGTCACTTACTTATCAAACACTAAATTATATATAAGAAATCAATTTATATTTTAAAAAAAATTTCATGAACAGTATTCTCTTTCATACAAAACACATTCCAGGGGTAAAATTAAAAAAAAAAAGAAAAGAAAACGAACTGCTTCCTTCGTTTAAAATATAATGACTTACTTTGACTTGACACAGAATTTAAGAAAAGAAAGATAGACTATTCAATCTTGTAGTCTCAAAATTAAAATTAAAATACCCTTTCATCTTATAACTTTAAATATATCACATAAAAATTAAAATTAAAATTTTATCAAAAAAATATGAATAATTTTTTTTGAATAGATCAAAAACAAAAGAAAGAACATATTTTTTCAAAGGAGGGAGTAATTCATATCAACCACAAAGTGTCAACACTGACGTTTGAAACATTCTTAAAATGTGTTTCTTTTGTAAGCCACACGCTTAAATATTGTGTGTCGGCAGCTTTTCAATGAGAAGAAATTTTTATTAGGGTCGAAATAATTAAGTGTCATATAAAAGTCAATAAAGTAAATTCTAAAAAATCATAGGTAAGAAAAATGAAAAATATATCAAAAGAAATATAAATATTTAATATGGTTCGATCAATCGATCTACATTCACAATATAATAGAGCACAATATCAAAAGAAATAATCTCACCAATTCATTTAGAATAAAAAAAGCTCACACAAATATTAACGTAATACTTATGTCTCACTATTTCTCCCACTACATACAACTCTCAAAACTCTAATAATACCAAGTAAGAAAAAATTCACATCTTTTTATTGAGTCATTACTGAAAGAAAAAATGACTTGACAAATATAAAAACTTTGTATTTTCCATATAAGAAAGGAAAAAGTCAATTGCACATTTTTCTTTTCAATGGAGCACCAAGTGCAAGGCCTGAGAGAGGCCACGGATCCTCAAGAATATATTGATTCCCACGGATTGAAGATACAACAACATCAGATCATTAAGTGGATTTAAGATCAAGTGGACCCACGTAGGGTTAAGAAGTTCAAATGAACCTGTTTTGTCTGGAAAAAACAATATTTGGAGAAGCTTTCACCAGGTAGCTTTGAATGGACCCACAATATTTTGGTCTAATGGAGTGTGGTTGATAGAGTTTTGAAAAATATATGTAATGATATACATGAAAATTTATGATAATCATGAATATTGTTCTATTTACGATAATGAAATAAAAATTTAGAATTATCTCAATTTTTTGCTTGTATATATTTATTAATTTTATGGGTCCATCTTGACCCAATGAACAATATTCATTGCTTCTTTATGACAAAAATTGATTGATTTATTTATTTTTCAAAATTCAAACGATTAACTTCAATTTGCCTTAAATTTTGTGGGTAATTATGATAATCATGAATATTGTCCTATTTACGAATAATGAAATAAAAATTTAGAATTATCTCAACTTTTTACTTGTATATATTCATTAATTTTTTGAAATATGATCGATCAAACTCTATATCGCTCCAAATTTTATGGGTCCATCTTGACCTAATGAACAATATTCATTGCTTCTTGAGGACATAAATTGATTTATTTATTTATTTTTGAATATTTTTGGTCAGAAAACTGAAATTAAGAATTATATCAAAATTTTAATGTGTATTAGTTCATATATTTTTCAAAATTCAAACGATTAACTTCAATTTGCCTTAAATTTTGTGGGTCCATTCAAAACAACATAATGCAAGACTCATTATTTTTCAAAATTCAAACGATTAACTTCAATTTGCCTTAAATTTTGTGGGTCCATTCAAAACAACATAATGCAAGACTCATTATTTTTCAAAATTCGATGTTGCTCTATTGAAATTTCAGTGTCACAAAATAAAAATTAAAGATTATCTTACACATGTTAATTAGTCCATAAATTTTCACAAAATTTTATCGACCAACTCTTTTTGGCCCCAAATTTTATGGTTCCATTCGAAACTACCTAGTATAGTACTTATTGCTTCTCTAGTACCAACATTATTTTTTAGGAGTTTCGTGGTCACAAAATGAAAATTTTGGATTTTCTTAGTGTGTATTAATTATTCTATAATTTTTTTTTGAAATATGAACAATCAATTCTATTTAGCCTCAAATTTTATGGATCCATTTGAAAAATCTAGTGAACGATACTTATTGCTTCTCCAAGATCAACACAACGCTTTTTTGGAATTTTAGAATTACAATAGAAATTTAAAATTATATGGCTTTTTTTTTATTGGTAGTCAATGAACTTTGTGGAATATATGGTTAACCGACTTCGTTTCATCCTAAATTTTGTTGGTCTATTCCAAACGATACTCATTACTTCTCTAAAACTAAGGTCATTTTTATGAAGTTTCAGAGTCGCAAACAATATCATTTTATGAAGTTTTAATGTCACAAAATAGAAATTCAACATTATTTAATGTTTTTGTATGTATATTAGTCCATTATCTTTTGGAATATGATCGACCGATTTCGTTTGGCTTCACTACAGAATCAATGTAATCTGCAATCTAACTGCACCACACCTGATGAGTTAGCTAACACTTGACATGTTATTCTGTCAATATTTGGTAGCAATAACCTGTAAATAGGGGTCACGATCCCAAAACTAGATGACAACTAAAGGAAAATAAAACTAAGACAACACAATTTCAACATTTAATTTAAAATTTCAAAACTTAGAGTCATGAGTTCAAGAGCTTCTAAGTAGTACGAAAAGGACAAATACAAAGCTGTCTCATAAAGGAAATATAAAGTTTAAAACAAAATACAACTGAAAAATGTCTCAACAACACAACAACGACCTGATAAGTCTCATTGCTAAAAACTGGAACAAGAAGGATAGATTTGTCAGAATAGATCAACTACCATGGGAGAGTCCTCTGCTTGATCTGTTGGGAGGAAATATAGTAGGAGTGGGAGTACACTAAAATGTACCCAGTAGGTTCAACTAACTAGGTAGGAGAAACAAGATAAACTAAGAACTCTATCATCTGCAAGAAAAAGGTTAGCACACAAGATATAAATATAACTATAAGAACAAATAAAGATAACAAGAATATCCAACGATGCAGTGCAAATGAGATAGATGAAATGCAATGCATGGGGTGGAATCATTACTGTTACATAGCCGGTGTACACATCTACCGAGCTAAAGCTAACAGGTAGAACCAGGGACCTCACAAACCATGTACTGAAATCTCTCAACTTTACCACTTGCTCGTGGTCAAGGGGTGTCACAATATCTCAACCTTGCAACCTCCTCGTGGTCAAAAGGTTTTAGAGAGTGATACTATCTCACCCTTGCCACCTCCTAGTGGTCAGAGGATTTTAGAAAAGGTGGTACAATATCTTAATCCTTTCCACCTCCGTGTGGTCAAGGGGTTGTGCAAATGCAATATGAGATGAATGCATGTCAATGCTACAAAACAATATATATGACAACAATATAATAAAATAACCCATAAATACCAAACATAGAATCATAATGAAAATGTCAAATGTCACAACTGATACCCCAATCAATTGACATGCCTCAAATCACCTCACTTTCACCAATAGTCAAAATATCGATAACACCTAACTTAATAAGTCCCAGAACATATACATGAGTCCCAAAAAGTATTTGAAATAGTATTAATTACCACAAAGTTTCTCAATTGCTATCACAAGGCTCATATTACCACTACAACACCCCAAAATAACATGAGCACATATTTGGAGAGTAGTATTGAGCACTGATTTTGGTAAGAGGCAAAAAAAACTCAAACCTCATAAACTACTTAGCCAATTTGGGATAGAGCTCATCCTTATCTTATCTTGAAAAAGGACTTCTTATTGGATCTGTTGATATAATGTCCATTACTTTGGAAAGGTATTAGATGGATATGCCAATGAAATCGCTTTGTTGTATCATCATTTGCTCATATGGTGATAGTTATCGATTAAACAAACTTCCTAATGATTATAATTGATTTTGATTTGATTAAGATTGCATATACTTTAATTGATTTGAAATATATTGTTTCATATTTTTAAACATGCATATCATATTGAGTTGAGTTGAACCTAATTCTTGTTAGTGAATTTTAATTGAGTTTTTTTCTATTCTCATACATATCATACATTCCATTTACGATGCCACTCAATGCTACATAATTTTATGATGCATATATAGGTTTTGGATATTCTTAGTAGGTGCTTCATTGAAGATCCATTTAGTTTAAGATTGTGGTGGGACCTCCTCACTTTTGGAGGAATCTATCATTTGAGTTATGCTCTTTTATCAGTCTTTTAAGGTAGTCTTGCAATTGTCTTAACACTTTCTTATGAGTTGTTAGAGGCTTGACAGATTGAGTCAAATTGAGTTAGGGTGGAATTTGTCTTTATTTTATTGTCAATTTTGAAAATGGTTGTTATTTATTAAATTTGAATGTGATTTATTTTATCAGACAAGTATCTTATTATTATTTTATATGATAATTTAAATGTCCACTGGAGTACGCCCCGGGAGGGTATCCTTGGCGTATCCGGCACTCAGAGACTATTGCTAGCCCCCAAGGGAACCACTCAGCCTTATCACATTCCTTTAATCATAACTACCAGCAGAACACATCAATGAATAAGAATATTGAATAAAAGACAGTGACAAACCGATGATATAAGGCCAAAGGCCAAAAAGTCCATCCTCAAACTAAGAAAGATCTGTATGAAGGAAACTAGTCAAAACATAATCCAATCGCATCAACAATATAGTCTATGAAGCTTCTAAAATATTTGAATAATGGTGCCAATGACAGATCCATGACTACCTATAAATAAAATAAGATAAGTCTAACTTAAGCTAGAATGGAAACATAATGTCCTCTGAGAGTAGGGGAGGGATCGCCAATCAAATGAAAGCAAAAAGGTCCTCAACAGGGCGCCTGTTGATGACCACTATTACCTATCTCTGTATCATGAAAAACTGCAGGCCAAATGGACATCAGTACGTGAAATGTACGAGCATATAAAATAGTAGAAAGAAACATGTAAAGTTATAATAACATCAACTCATATAGCCCAACTCAGAAAGTAGAAAACTCAATCATAATGTCAAGAGTCTAAAGTAAGAATGCAATTTAAACAATGAGTACTCATCTCTCATCTACGTCCCATCAACTCAGGGTACTATCTAGGCCTATTTGGGAGTTTCTCTAACCAACAACTATCACTTATGACCTAATGATGATACAACGAAGCGATGTCGTTGCCATATCCTTCCAATAACTTGCCGGGGTATAGGACATCCCATCAATGGTTCCAAAATCAATAACATCAAGTTCTCATTTTGGGACAATAGGAAACATCCAATTTTACGGTTCAATCCTCTCCTATACTAGCTCCGTAGTTATTGAGTTCGAGTTTGAGTTTCTCTTACTCAATTCGGTGCTCAATACTCCTCCCAAGACTCAATATGCTAATAAGATATCAACCCTATGGATAACTCATTCATCTAGTCTCATTGGACATTCATCAACTCAACCCATCACATCAACTATTAACCCTTTGGTTACATCATTTTAAAGTTCAATTCTTGACTCATAAGGACTCAATTATGCATCATTCTAACTCGTAGCATTTAGAAGAATAATTGTAGAATTAAAGTATTTAGGGATTTCGTAGACTCTTTAGGCTCAAATTATGCTCATGCATGTTCATGCATGCTCATCGTGTAAGTAGAATATGTGAAAATAATGAGAAATCATGCTAGGGTTCATATAGTATGACAAAATCATGTAATTCAGGCATGGAATTCATAACATAAGTAATTTATGCAAAATTATATAGATATGCATTAGAATTTATGAAGAATCTTCAAGAAAGATTTATAGGAGACTCAATTTACTCACATAACCATAAATCTGGGTTGTGGGGCACATGGAAGAACGAAATCCATGTTTGGTTAGCCTTACATACCTGAAAGTTTGGAACCTTGAAGTAACTTGGAAGAATTCTCAAGTTTATCTTCAAACCCTAGCCCTTTTTCTCTCTTGAAACCTTATTTCTATGTTTAAGAGACTGATTTAGCGTAACAGTGTTAAATTGACATGTTTAGGGCTTTGTCTAAGTGTAAAAACGCCAATCCTAGGCTTAGAAATTATGGGAAAAGATCAAAATAACCTCTATTAAAAAGATGTCAAAAGTCATCTATGGGCCCATTTACGGTCCGTAGAAAGTTCCATGGCCCGTAGGGACCCTTCCATAAAGTTTTCGCCCAATTTTGGAGTTTTTGGTTCATTTTACGACTCCTAGAAGGTTTTATGACCCGTAGATGGGTTCGTAAAATCTGGGGCCAAAAATTGAAGTTTTAGGATTTTTTTTACAAGTTAGTAGACGGGCCGTAATTCATTCTACGGACCATAAAGGGGTTTCGTAGAAACCAGTTGCATTGGAAAGCTATTTCAAAAGGCTTTCATTTGGTAGTTTATGGAATATCTCATTTACTATGTGCTAAGAGTTATGATCATTTAAAGTTGACCCTTACATAATCCAACACTAGAAACTCAATTTATAGGAATGTTTTAAACTCATCTAAGTACTAGAGTCTCTTATGAACCTAATATACTTCCCACATCTATAAATGAAGCTTGAAACATAGGTGTATGTGAGGATAGAGTTAATAGGGTGTCACAATATCTCCCCCTTGAGATCATTCTTCCTCGAATGATAAGCAACTAGGAGAAATATCAAGAAGGAACTCAAATACTTAGATACTCGAATACTCATACTTCAGAATTCAACCTCAACTTAGATTTAGAATTGAAAGACTACCTCTAATATCATCATTAGGTATGAATACAATTAAAGGCATGCATACTCAACTACTCATAGACTCAAGAAGAATATCAACTCAGAGATAAAAGCTCTTCTCAACAATGTAAAAGTAACTCAGAGGGTAGAAATGAATTATTATCATCAATTTTATCATTAGAAGGTAGAATAGGTGAGGGTATCGAGCCTTCATATCCTCTTCAGGTTCCCATGTAGCCTCTTCAATGGATTGACTTCTCCATAATACTTTTATAGATCCAACCTTTTTGGTCATCAACTTACGAACCTGATAATCAAGGATTTGGACTGGGATCTCTTCATAACTCAAACTATCCTTCACTCCAATGCCTTCAACAGGAACAACCAAGGATGGATCTCCCAAACACTTCTTAAGCATAGAAATATGAAAGATCTGATGAATGGCTGCTAGCTCTTGTGGTAGATCCAATTCATAAGCTACGTTTTCCACTCTCTTCACAATTTGGTAGGGACCAATGTATCAAGGAATCAACTTTCCCTTCTTCCCGAATCTCATCACACCCTTCATGGGTGATACTTTCAGATATACCCAATCGATGACCTCAAACTCCAAGTCTCTTCTTATAACATCAGTGTAAGACTTCTGACAATTTTGTACAATTCTCAATCTCTCTTGCATAATCTTTACCTTCTCCATAGCCTGATGTACCAAGTCTCACCCAATCAACCCGTCTTCACATACCTCGAACCATCCAATTAGTGATCTGCATATCCTCCGATAGAGGGCCTCAAAAGGAGCCATTTGGATGCTCGAATGAAAGCTGTTGTAATAGGCAAACTCAATTAAAAGCAAGTGGTCATCTCAATTACCTTTGAAGTCAATAATGCAAGCCCTCAACATATCCTTCAAAGTTTGTATTGTCTATTCGGCTTGACCATCACCATGAGGGTGGAAAGTAGTACTAAGGTTCACCTTTAAACCTAAGCCTTTCTAAAAGGACTTCTAAAATTGGGCAGTGAACTGAGCCCCTCTATCTAATATAATGGACAAAAGAACTCTATGTAATCTAACAATCTCCCCTTTATGTATAATCTGCATAATCCTTTGCAGTGTCTGTCGTCTTTATCGCTAGGAAGTGTGTAGATTTTGTCATTTGATCAACTATCACCTAAATTGAATCTATCTATGAGACCTCGGTAAGCTTATGACAAAGTCCATGTTAATCACCTCCTATTTCCACTCCAGAATCTCAAAATTTTGAGCTACTCCACATGGCCTTTGGTGCTCAACTTTAACTTGTTGGCAATTCAGGCACTTGGAAACGAACTCAGTAATGTCTTTCTTCATTCCACTCCACCAATAGACTTCTCTCAAGTCATGATACATCTTGGTAAACCCTGGATAGATGGAATATCTAGAACTATGGGCTCTGCCATAATCCTCTCTCGAACACCATCAACATCTAGAACACACAATCTGCCTTGATTCCTCGATACTCCATCTCCCCCTTTGGCGAAAGCCATCACCTTCTGATTATGCACATCCGCCTTCAACTGCAATAAAATAGGATCTTGATCTTATTTCTTCTACACCTTTACTGCTAGAGATGATATAGACCTATTATACATAAGAACTCCTCCTTCCCCTGATTCATCTAGTTGAACTCCCAATCATGCCAGTTGGTGAACCTCTTTGGCCAACTCCTTTTTCTCTTCTTGTACATGGGCAGTGCTCCCCATAGATAACCTGTTAAGAGCATTAGTAACCATAATAGCTTTACCTGGATAGTAGAGGATGCTCATGTCATAGTCTTTGAGAAACTCGAGCGATCTCATCTGTCTCAAGTTAAGCTCTTTTTGGGTGAAGACATATTGCAGGCTCTTATGGTCTGTGAATGCATCAACATGTGCTCCAGACAAATAATGGTGCCAAATCTTGAGTGTAAACACCACCACAGCCAATTCTAGGTCATGAGTTAGATAGTTCCTCTCATAGTTCTTGCGTTTTCTAGAAGCATAGGCTATGACCTTACCTCTCTGCATCAGAATACATCCCAATCCCACTCTAGAAGCATCATAATAGATCGCAAAATCATCTTTCCCTTCAGGTAGAGTTAACATTGGTACAATTTTTAACCTGGTTTTCAACTCTTGAAAACACTTCTCATACTCGCCATACCACTAAAACTTATATTTCTTTTGAGTCAACTTAGTCAATAGCGAGGATAAAGAAGAGAATCCCTCAACAAAGCTACGATAGTAACTAGCCAAACCCAGAAAACTCCTCATGTCAATTGGAGAGGTGGGTCTAGGCCAGTTCATAACTGCCTCAATCTTCTGCATATCCACTCAAATATCATCACTCGGGACAATATGGCCCAAAAATGATACTGATTTAAGCCAAAACTCACATTTTGAAAATTTAGCGTATAACTCCTTATCTGTGAGGGTTTGAAGAACAATCTGATATGCTCTTCCTCATCTTTGGAGTACACCAGAATATGATGAACATGATCACCAACATGTCAAGGTAGTGTTTGAATACTCTTTTCATCAAGTCCATGAAAATGACAGGAGCATTTGTCAATCCTAAGGATATTACCAGAAACTCAAAATGACCAGCGGGTTTGAAAAGCCATCTTTGGGATGTCACATGCTCTCACTTTCAACTAGTGATAGCCTGATCTGAGATCTATCTTAGAAAAAGCAGTGGCACCCTGAAGTTTGTTAGACAAATCATCAATCCTCGGAAGGGGCTATTTGTTCTTAATGGTGAACTTATTAAACTGGCGATAATCTACACATATTGTCACGACCCAACCTATGGGCCGTGACTGGAACCCGATAGTGGAACCCAGATAACATAACTAAATCAGATTTCAATAAAAGGTTACTATTCATTTTATAAAAATTTCGACAGAGTTTTCTCTGTTTTTATTGACTAGCCACCTGAAACAGAAGAGTACAACGAACCAACAGACAGAGTACAAATATGAATATATAAACAGGCGGGCCGACAAGGTTACCGCTGTGGTCCTGCTGCCTAATAAACATAACAGAGACTCAAAATGCTCAAACAGGTGGCTAGGTGTCTCAAACCAAACAAATATATATATAAGATCCTAGAAACTAATAGATAGGACCCACCTCACCACGTAAACACAAACCTCTAATACAAATACGTAGAATCAGACGACGGAACAGGGCACCTGTCATACCCAAAAACGCATAAAGTCAGAAGTATCAACAAAATATGAACATAGTATACCAAAAGTGGCTCCGGAATAGGGGAGCTCGTCAAACAGCAGACGACCTCCATACTCGTGCCATACCACAGGATCACTCCAGAAGTTTTCACCTCACCGAATCATCGATACATAGCACAAATGGAGGGTAAGTGAGCCGGCGTCCTTGAACTCAGTTACCCTAATGTGGCATAAAACTACCAAACCGAAGGCCCAATCACAGCATAAATGCAACTAAGCGAAGCCGGCCCTTGGGCGAAGCCGACCCCGCCGTATCCGGCCAACCTCGAAAAATATATATATATATATATATATAGTATAATAAGCACGACCAAACCGGCCCGAGAACCAGTGAATGGACATATAGTGGCACGAATAGAGTAAAGCGGGGTGTATGTACAAAAATCACTTTTGGGATTCAAACTTGGATACAAAGTCATATCTGGGTGTTATTAGGA
>DF363582.1:17001-42686 GCA_000787875.1 Solanum virginianum
GAGGAATCATAACAAGCCAAAACAAGCCTCAAAACCCTCCTTAATTCCTCAACCAACTTGACAGTATAACAAACCGAAAACAAGGCAGCAACCATGTACATTTACATCCTCAACAAGTTCGAATACTCCTATAAGGCTCAAGAATCCAATAGTACTCTTAAAACGCCAAACGGAAACTTAAAACGTTAAAACGCGAAATGCTCTAATTCCTTCATTACTTCAAAAAACTGGCAGCTGTTCATATTGCCCATAACTAACATGTTAAACTACCTCAATACACTCCAAGAACCACAATGCAACACTCCAACGCTTGATGAGAGTCCACAATACAAAAACGCTACTAATTCCTCATTCTAAGCCCCCATTTTGACCACTAAATCAAGATCAAAAGAAGAAGAATCTCAACTTATCTCAAATGTTAGCCATGGTACCAAAACACAAATATACGGGTCCTAACACACATCCTAAGGGAACCATCTTTCTTTTGCACGAACAAGATCGGAACACCCCATGGTGAGACACTCGGCCTAATAAATCCCTTATCCAAGAGATCTTTCAGTTCTTTCAACTCTGCGAAAGCCATTCTATATGGTAAAATAGAGATAGGCTGGGTGTCGGGGAGAACATCAATCTAAAACTCAATATCCCTATTGGGGGGACTCCAGGTAAATCATCAGGAATCTCATTAACAACTGAAATTGGCTCCATAGTTGGAGACTCTACATCATCAGCCTTAACTTGCACGAGGTGATAGATACATCCTTTTGAGATTAGTTTTCTGGCTTTAACGTAGGAAATAAACTTACCCTTAAGCATAATAGAATCACCCTTCAAGTCTATGATAGGCTCGTTTGGAAACTGAAATTTGATAGTTCAGGTTCTACAATAAATAGAGGTATAATAGACGTAAAGTCAATCCATGCCAATGATCACATCAAAGTCAATCATCTCTAACTCAACTAAGTCTGCCAAAGTGTCACTATGATAGATAGACACAGTCCAATCTCTATATATCCTCTCTGCTAGAATGGACTCACCAGTAGGAGTAGAAACACTAAAGGGCTCAAAAAGATATTCAGGAAAAATCTCAAACTTACTAGCCATATATAGAGTTACAAATGATAAAGTGGCACCTGGGTCAAGCAAAATATATACATCATATGAAAAGACTCAAAGCATACCTATGATAATATCTAGTGTAACTTCCTGATCCCGTCGATTTCTCCTTGCATACATACAATTTGTACCCCCGCCCGTATTAGTTGTGGCACCTCTCTGTGGTGCTGCTGAAGACTGAGCTTTATTACCTCTATTACCCCTTCTCATTGGGCACTCATTCTAGAAGTGACCAGTCTATTTGCACCTATAACAAGTATTTATGTCCTCACGACACTCACCTAGATGGAGTTTACCACACTTGCCACATAATGGTTCCCCCTCGAACCTTGAGTTACACTAGTTTGGGATTAAGAACCCTGAGCTTTGTAATTTTATAGCCTTGAGGCTTCTGATCATACCTATTACTCGGGGCTGGTGCATTTGTTGAAGATGGTGTATAGTTCGAAGATATCTTCTGAAAATAGGACCTGTCCCCCTTATCTTACTTATGCTGGCTAGGCTCATGCTCCTCTAACTTTGCCTTTTTGCTTAAGTGCTCCTTTGTATCCCTCTTCTTGTCCTCATCAAGCTGTTGTGCATAGACCATAAGACTAGAGATATCCATGTTCAAAATTAGCAATGTCACTTTCCACTCCTTTTTCACATGTTTGCCTAAGCCGGATATGAACTTTCTTATCTTAGACCTCATATCACCTTACCTCTCTGCATCAAAACACACCCCAGTCCTACTCTAGAAGCATCACAATAGATCATAAAATCATTTATTCCTTAAGGTAGACTCAACACTAGTGCAGTCGTTAATCTGGTTTTTAACTCTAAATTTGAGGCTATATTCTTTGACAGCCATCCCTTCCTACTCAAGTTAACAAACTCCTCAACCTTTTCTTCCATCAACTATCGTGGAAAGAAGTGATCAAGAAGACACTCTCAAAGTCATCCCAAATGGCAGACTCAACATCCTTTCCTTAGTTTTCTTCCCATTGATTATACCAGACATTTGCCACATCCTTGAGTTGATAGGAAACAAGTTCAACTCCCTCAATTTTTGTCGTATAAATGGCTTTCAACACCTTTCATATGTCATCAATAAAATTCTAGGGATGTTTCTCAACCTTAGACCTTATAAAGACCAGCAGGTTCATCCTTAGAAAACATCTAAGTCTCATCAAAGCAGTTGGCTCTTGGGAGTTAGAGCTAGGAGCCTGTGAACTTTGATTCCCACTCTGGGTAGCTACCAGTTAGGTGAGCATAGTGATAGCTCCCCTAAAATCAACTCTGCAGTAGGAGTAGGCGAAGTAGTAGGTGCATGGGGAGTTCCAGTGACTCCAGTATGTCAACTCCGACCTCTTATCTCCATTTTAGGGGGCACCTTTGGTGAGGGACCTTCAGTGTTGCTAGTTGAAGCATTTCTCTGAGTCATGGTACATTTTAGAGGCATAATCTGCAAGTGCATAATGCACAAGTTATGTAGAGTTTTTAAATTAATCGCACGAACTCAGAATACAAGGAAGTAAAATAATTCCTAATGCCCTATAGCCTCATGTTTATAAAGTATTGTACACAATACATCCATAAACAAGACTCTACTAGACAGGACTTCATAGACTCCTTAAGACACTTGAACTCTGTGCTGTGATACCAAGTTTGTCACACCTCGAGAGGGTACCCTTGGCATGGCCGGCACTCAGAGACTATTGCTAGCCACCAAGCAAACCACTCAACCTCATCACATTTGGTCAATCATATACCAATGGAAAACATCAATGAATAAGAATATTGAATAAAATACTGTGACAAATCGATGATAAAAGTCCAAAGGTCAAACAATCTATCCATCGAACTAAGAAAAAGTAGTATGAAGGAAACTAGTCAAAATATAATCCAATCGCATCAATAATCTAGTCTATGAAGCCTTTAAAACATTTGAATAATGGTGCCAATGACAGACCCATGACTACCTCTAAGAAAAATAAGATAAGTCTAACTCAATCTAGAATGGAAACATAATGTCCTCGAGAGTAGGGGAGGGCTCACCAATCAACTGAAAGCAAAAAAGTCCTCAATGGTGAGCTTGTTGATGAGCATTAGTACCTATCTCTGCATCATGAAAAGATATAGGCCCAAATGGATATCAATACGTGGAATATATGAGTATGTAAAATGGTAGAAAGAAACATGTAAAGTTGGAATAACATCAATTCGTATAGCTCAACTCAGAAAGTAGGAAACTCAATCATCCTATCAAAAGTCTAAAGTAAGAATGCAATTTAGACAATGACTAGTCATCTCTTATCTACGTTCCATCCACTCAGAGTACTATCCAGGCCTATTCGAGAACTTCTCTAACCAACAACTATTGCCTATGAACCGATAAAGATACAATGAAGCAATGTCATTGCCACATCCATCCAATACCCTGCCGAAGGTATAGGACATCCCATCAATAGATCCAAAATCAGTACCATCAAGTCCATATTTTGGGACAATAGGAAACATCTAATTTTATAGTTCAATCCTCTCCTACGCTGGTTACATAGTTGCTGAGTTTGAGTTGGACTTACTCTTACTCAATTCGGTGCTCAATACTCCTCCCAAGACTCAATATGATCATAAGACATCAACCGTATGGGTAACTTATTCATCTAGTCTCATTGGATATTCATCAACTCAAGTCATCACATCAACTGTCAACCCTTTGGTTACATCATTTTAAGGTTCAATTCTTGACTCATAAGGACTGAATCATGCATCATTCTAACTCATAGCATTTAGGAGAACAATTATAGAATTAAAGTGTTTAGGGATTCCATAGACTCTTTAGGCTTAACTTATGTTAATGCATGCTCATATAAATAGAATATGTGAAAATTATGAGAAATCATGATAGGGTTCATGTAGTATGAAAAAATCATGTAATTCAAGCATTGAATCATAAAAATAGTAATTCATGAAAAATTATATAGATATATATTAAAATTTATGAAAAACCTTCAAGAAACATTTATGGGAGACTCAAGTTACTCACATCACCATCAATCCAGGTTATGGGGCACATGAAAGAACAGAATGCATGTTTTGGTTAGCCTTACAAACCTGAAAGTTTTGAACCTTGAAGTATCTTGAAAAAATTCTCATGTTTGTCTTCAAACCCTAGCCCTTATTCTCTCTTGAAACCTTGCTTCTACTTTTGAGAGAGTGATTTAGCGTAAAAATGTTAAATTAACATGTTAAGGACTTTATCTAAGTGTAAAAACGTAAATCCTAGGCTTAGAAAGGGTGAAAAAGATTAAAATAACCTTACTTAAAAAGCTGTCAAAAGTCACCTATAGGCCCATTTACGGCCCGTAGGGACCCTTCCGTAAAGTTTTGGCCCAATTTCAAAGTTTCTGGTTCATTTTATGATCTGTAGAAGGTTCTACAACTCGTAGATGGGTTCATAAAGTCTAGGGCCAAAAATTAAAGCTTTAGGACTTTTTAACGAGTTAACAAATAGGTCATAATTTATTCTACGGCCTGTAAAGGGGTTTCGTAGAACAACTCTCCACTTGGTAGTCTCTAGTAAAACGGTCATAACTTTTGACTTTGAAATCCAAATGAGGTGAAACCAATTGCATTGGAAAGCTTATTCAAAATTATTTCATTTGTTAGGTTATGGGACATCTAATCCTATATGTTCTAAGAGTTATGATCATTTAGGGTTGACTCTTGCATAATCCAATGCTAGAGACTCAATTTATAGAAAAATTTTAAACTCATCTAAGTACTAGAGGTCTCTTATGACCCTAATACACTTTCCACATATGAGAATGAAGCTTGAAATATAGATAAATGTAAGTATAGAGTTATGGGGTATCATATAAGAACCATCAATAGTTTTCTAGTGTTCACCATGCCTAGGATATCCTTTTGGGGCATGATATAGAGGACACACTTCAGGCTTGTGTGATTGATTTTATTGTCCAATGTTGATTGTGACTAGCATTCAACTTTGGTGGAGTTTTTCTATAACAAAAATTATTATTCTTACAATTTAGTTGGCTCTATTTAATGCATTTTAGGGCCTAGATATCGTCACCCATTGGCTAGTTTGACTCAAATATAGTGGTTGCTTTGAATACTTATTTTATATAGATTCTACAGGGTGGTTGCATTTTATTTAGATTTGATTATTGACAGCTTTGAGTCACCAGAAGAGATATGCTTATATGAGTGGTTGACCCTTAGAGTTCTTGGAGGGTGATCTTATATGGCTGATGATATTGTCCATGAATGATATGATGATATTTGGGAACAAGGATAAGATTAGTTTGAGGTTCATTAGCTTGTTTGATATTTTGAGGAGGGCAAGAGAGGTAGCTTATAAGCTGGCATTACCTCCTAGTTTATTAGTTGTACACCATGTCTCCGTGCTTCGTAGATATATATTGTATGAGTCCCATGTTATTTCTTATGACTTAGTGGAGTTGGTTCTAAATTTGACTTATCAGGAGGTGCTAGTAGCCATTGTAAACAGGCAAGTTCAAAAGAATTAGACCAATTAGATGCATTATTAAAGGTCCAGTGGTGAAATCGACTAGTTTGAGAGGCGACTTGGGTAATGGAGCTTGATATGCTGGCCTAGTATCCCCATATTTTTAGACTTTAGATACCTTTTATTAGATTATGTTAAAGGATGTACATGATCTTTAGTGGTGGATGATGTAACGAACTGAAAAGATCTTTTTTAAAAAATATTTGTTTTATCCTTTCTGATAGTTTCTTTGAGTCATATTTGTTTTGTTTTTGTGATTGGTTTGGAAACTTTCGATCAAAAGTTGAGCAATTCGAATGTTCTTATGTTTTAAAGGTTTAAGTTATTAAAAAGTGAGTATTTGTATCGATTGAATCTATGAGTCATAGAATCAAATTCCATTAGTCATTCCTTCAACTCTAGAATGTGGAAATTGGTGTAGAAGCATTGTTGTTTTAAGGTTAAGAGGGTTTTTGTTTTTGGATATGAGGTTCTAAGTTGAAAGCTGAGTTAAAATTGATTAAAGTTTGACTTTGGACAATATTTTGAATTTGGATACTCTCATCGAATTTCTAATTATTTCATTAGATTTGGGTGGTGACTTTAGGATTAAGAAGAACTTTGTTATATATTTTAGAATTTTGAGGGTATTTTGGTATTTTTGAGCCATAAGATAGTTTATTTATGACTAATTTGATTCCATATTGACGAGACCTAGGATTTCATTTTCAATGAATCTTGAGAGTTCTTTAGGAGATTTTTTGGAGCTACTGATTTGAGTACCTTCTCCACATTAACCGAGTCTTGGTAGTGATCATGGAGGGAAGTAAATTCCTTTTTCTATATTCATGGGTACCAATTCGCATCTGTGGAGTATCGTGTGATTTCTTCACTGCATCAGACAACCAAAATTGCTTGGATATTGTTTTAATTTCTAAAGTCGAGATTTCACCCATTTCCACCATTTCTAAATATTTGGAGCTTGGGGAAGGATATTATGAAGTAATTTTTCAAGATAAATTCATTGGTTAAATGATTTTAAATGAAACATTTATTTTTCGTCAATTATTTCATGAGTCCATCCCTTTAATCTTGGTTTTGAACTTTGATCACTATGGTTTCATCAAGAACTTGAAGTTTGGGTAATATTATGATTTTGAACCCATTTGTTACTAAATTTTAATGGGTTTTTCAACTAAGAACTACTCTTGACTTGTAGAATGTGATTTTAAAATAAAATTCTAGTCTTACCCTTGTTGATTTTGAAGTAATTATTTACGGATGATCTTGCTCTCAAATCTTAAACATTGCAATATAGGCTTATTTTGAATCCTTTTGAATTCTTTTTTCCATTCTTCATAATAGGGGATCCTTGTGGTGTCAACATTTGAGGGTAATTCTTTAGTAGAGTTGAGTATTCGGGTGTGATTTTCTGCATTCTTAGTAGACTTGACTATCTTTCTTATAGATTGTGATAGGGTAATTGATTATTCCTATGTCACAAGCTTTGGAATGAGACAGTATCATGATTGTGGATTGTTGATTATACGGAGTTTCTCGTGTGGAGGACTTATTTATCACTTTGGTTATTTTCGCAAGTATGTAATTCTACAATTGTCTGTAATGAAAGTTTGTAATACTATTTGACTTCTAATGCCCGAGGAAGGGGTTTTTGGATTATATTATACTTTTGAGAAATGAAATCCTTTTTAAATGGTGCTAACTTATTTCAAATGAACGTATTCCCATTATATACATACTACAGTGTAATCATGATTTGAATGAGTTTTGAGAACCTTGAATCTTGTGTACTTATGTTTGAATCATATCATATTGCATGTGATACATTTTTTCTCGTTCATCATATTATTGATCATGAGAACTTAAGAAATATATGTATAACTTCATTTTGAAAAAAAAAAAGAGAAATCTTTAGAACTCTTTGCAATAAGATAGGTGGTAAGAGGATTAGATATTATTATTGTTATTCTGAAAAAAAGAAAATAAGTCACCTTTTAAACCCTAGACCATAATCTAGGTGGCAATACGATAAGATACAGAAATTGTGATATGGTATATGATTTTTGAAACCTTCATTGGTCTTGTCTAGTAGCCTTAGCTTGACAAGTATATATAACAGTTCTGTGCAATAATTTTGATCTCACTATACATGTCATGCATTGAGTCATTCCATCTTATTGCATTGTGCGATATTGATATTAGAGTGTTGGATTTATTTGATGGTGTTTGATCTTACTTGATCTTGCATATATATTTTATTTGAAATTCGTGCTGTTCTATATAGATTATTGACAACCCGCATGCTATAGTAAGACTTTGTGTGCTGATGGAATCATTCTTTGGTTTATTTCATAGGTTTGATCAATTTCTAATACCCAATTATTTAAACCTACTTATTACATGTGGATTGTACTTATTTCTACCTCCGTGTTCCTTTTCTATGCACATTCTAGTCAAGATTTTCCTCATGACGGTCGATCATCTTTGAGCAAACAACCTATTTTAGATTTAAAAATGAGATGTTGTGTAGATCACCATAAGTTCTATTTTTTAATCTTAATCATTGTTTCCTTTTGGAATCTGTGTTGTATTTGTCTTTCCGAAGTCGTATTAGGTATTCATTATACTTACGACGCCAAATTTTGAGATATTGCTTCTTCTACTTCTTTTTCTTTAATTTTTGGCTTGATTTTCCCTTAGGAGTCTTGTATGTGATTTACTTTTCGGCTTACACATCATAATGAATTTTGGGATGTATGTCATCATGACTACGATTTTTATGTCATGGCATTAGAGTTGTGGCTTACCTAATTGTCTATTTAGCTTATTCAAGTTGTTACTATCATCTTATTTTTTTTTTTGTTTCAATTTTACCCACATTACTATTGTTTAAGGATGACTTGACTTGGTGGATTAAAGCAAGTGCCCTCGATTTTGAGGTTGTGACAAACTCCCATAAATTGAGTCTTTTCTTATAGTGGTTTTTGATATTAGTTTTTCCAATTCGTAGGGCTACTTGGCCAAATTATATAAAAAATTATATTTTTGTCAATTAATTTATCATAATCAATGTTCATAATCGTTGGCTTAGGAGAACATGCATAACATTTCGATTCCAATATTTTTGGCAATCAGGATTAGATCTAAACATTAATTGTGGAATAATCAAAGCTTTAATTTGTGTTATACTTGACAAAATAGCACATTCGAGACACAATATCATTTATAATATTTAGTTTAACGTTAATTACTCTTAACTTTATTATTATTTTTTCATATATGTAGTTTTATTGATTGACCTGGTACATTCGTGCAAAGGACATAATCTGCAAGTACAAAATTGTCATTTACTATTTTACTCAAACTATTATTTAATAATCTTTGAAATATTTAGAACATTGAAAATCAGCTAATATTTAATTATTATATTTTTTTCTAACATGACTATGTAGAAAGTCTTAATATAAAATGATTTACCTCTTAAAAATCCTTCCTAAAATATAAGAACTTAATAATACTCCATTGAGATTTGTGCTAACGTAGAACACTTGGCTACTTTTCAAAGAAACTTGAGTTGATCAAGAAGTATTTTCAACTCATTATCAAGCAAATTAGGTTCACACTTGAAATAAATGCATAAAACCTTTTTGTTCATTTGAAGCACTCAATGGTTACATATATTGTATAGGCACCCAATATCTTTTTTGGCATTTGTACTATTTAAGATATGTTTTGTGTTGCTCTTTTTACATTAATTTATTTCTCATTTTTACACATGTACAGAGCACAGAACAGGATATGCCATAGATAGATGATAAATTTAAAAAAAAGAAAGAGATTGTACCATAATGACGAAAAAATAGAAAAGGTATCTCAATTATAAATAAGCAAATACTAGGTTATAAGTAATTTTGGAGAGATCAAGTTCTCTATAAAAGTGAATCTGTTCTGAAAGATTCTCATGTCCTTGGAAATGTTCACACCAGATTAACACTTCACCATCTGCAAATCTATATTTTGGGGATGCTATAACAATATCAGGATCTACTATAGATAATACTTCATTCCAAGATTCCTGGAGACCATAATCTTTCATTACCCATACTTCAGTTGATAATAGTCATTAGCATAAGCACAAAGCATTCCTCCCAAATCTAAAATGCCAACATTCATGTTATAAAACCAAATTTTCTCTGGCAATGGTATGCCATACACTTCATTCGAAATACTAAATGAAACCACAAAACAACTATTAAATGACATACCAGCCCAGTGAAATGCCCCATGTATAATTGCCAAAGAATGGATACCATAAACCAAACTGTTAATGTAACGAGTAGGTGAATCTATTCTTCTCCACGAACCACATTTCAGCGCGAGAATTTCTCCAGGTACTTTGCAACTTTCATTCCAATCCATGGGAATCCGAAGGATCTTATAATCGCCATTAGTTGAGTCAAAACTCATTCCATAACAAAAAGATCCCTTCACTAAAAATTTTGAAGTGGGAAGCTCAATTGATTCTCCCGTGGAGGGATTCCATAGCAAAAGGAAGCGCAGACCAGAAATATCATAAGCCCCGATAAGAGCCAACCTATCGCAACAACAATAGATATGGAAAAATTCTGGTTTATGATTTAAAGGCCAATCCAATTCCCTTACATCCTCAACATGTTGATCCAACGATAAAGGATAACAGTACATGGAATATGTATCTTCCAGAGAGGGCCGTTTGTAACAGAGAAACTTTTGGGAATTTTGATCAGTCTTGGCATGATGGAGGTGCTGCTTCCTAAATGACGGCTCATCAATCAATGTTTTCAAGAACTCAAATGTTATTTGATCAAGTGTTTTAAAAAGAGAAACATGCAACTTTTTTTAATTTCTTCTATATATCTACTGTTAGCAAACAAATGGAGTACGTAATAAATTTTAGAAATTTCAAGTGGAAAAAAAATTTCTAGTCCCTTGGATTTGCAAAGAGAGAGAGAGCAACAGATGATCCAAGTACTTTAAATGCATTTCCAACATGTTTGGTGTTTCCATGAAGGCATAAAATTGGTCTAGAGCATGTTTTCATCTTAGAGCTTATATATTTGTTTTTCTGTGCTATGTCACATTATCAAAGGTAATTAAAATAACTTGGCCTTTGCAAGAAAAATGAGAGTATATGGCATAAACATGGAAAAGACACATTTTGGCCATAGCAACAAACCATACATACAACCAACAACAAACCCAATAAATGAACTGTTAATTAGTACATTGTGAATTCACCTGATTCATATTAATAATATTCATCAACTTTGTTTTTCCTGATGACTCCACAACTCTTTGTCCTGCATTTAAGATCATATGGAATTAGCTCAAATAGTGGCAGAGCCAAAATTTCAACTAAGGTATATCAAAATTTGAAGAAGTAAAATCACGTAGAAGTCAACAGGTGTCAATATGTAATATGTATATATAATGAACTATTTTTACCTAGCTAAAAAATATATTTTTTTCAATGAAGAAGTCTTGGATGACACTCCACAAATGTGTGTGGCTCCGCCATTGAGCTCAAACAGTGGCGGAGCCAGAATTTCGACTAAAGGATATCAAAATTTAAAGAAGTAAAATCATGTAGAAGCTAAGAGGTATCAATATGTAATATCTATACATAATGAATTATTTTTACCTAGGTAATAAGTGTAATTTTTCGACGAAGAAGTGTCGGTCGACACCCCTCGTGTGGCTCCGCCACTGAGCTCAAAGGCCATCACTGTTAAGAAACAAATGCACTCAACAGAAATAAATAGATACCTTTAGGAATTTGACTAGAAAGTATTGGTTTGTTCTTTTGTTGGCGACTTACCATCTTTGGAGTTTTGATTTGCTGGAGTTCTTCTTCTTCCATATGGGTAGGATGAATGTTGGGCATATTTATAAGATGATTTTTTTAACTTTGGGGAAAACCATAAATTTGGATTTACTTATTTTGGAAAAGATATAAATATGATTTTATTTATTTTGGGAAAAACATAAATAGCATTTTATATATTTTAAAAAAATAAGTATGATTTTATTTATTTTGGAAAAACTTAAATAAAATTTTTTATTTAATAATCCAATTAATATCCAATGAAATTATCATTAGGTCAGACTCTTAATAGGACAAGATTTCACTTATCCTAAAGTGTAAAAGGAGTCCAAGTTCAATGTCCCCTTCCGTTTGATTGTTTATAAGATTATTTTATTTATTTTTGGAAAAAACATTAATATTATTTTATTAATTTTCTTAAAATTCATCATTGATATTTAAAATTACAGTCATCAAGTTTATTTATTTTTATAAAATATATTAATATGGTTTATTTGTTGTCCTTAAAATTCATTTTAAAAACAATTGCAGTTATCAATTAAGAATAGGTTATCCAAACCAAACAATAATTATTTTTAAAAAATAAAAAAGAATATCCAATTAAGAAGAGTATATAATGTAAAATTGTCTAATATAAATGCAATCTTCCTTGAATATTCTTTTGTTGTTTAAATATATTAGTATGTTTTTTTTTTTGTTTGAAGAGATCATTGGATGTTATAACAGTGTTTTTTAGTGACTCAAGAGTCTCTTTTTATTTATAATATCTTTAAACGTAGTCGTAAACACCAACTCTTTCTTTCTATATATTTTTACATTTCTAAGCCATTTTTTAGTCGTTTTTATCATCATTGTCTAATTAATTTAAGTTGATAGATTCAAATTTAAAAGAGAATTTATGTGTCTTCTTTTATCAAGATCTAATTAAAAAAATTCAAATCCAAATACTGTCATTAAAAATAACAAATGAATCATGTTCTTTTTCACGAGTTTGATGATAATAATTTGAGGATGATTCGGGAGAAAGCGTCAAAGGGTGAACCCTAGTCAGTTTCTCCTAATCCCGAGGAATTTTTATGGATTAATGGTCGTATTTTTGTGCCTAAAATAGGTGATTGGGTGCATACGATCTTTGAGAAGGTCCATCGTGTAAAGTATTCTATTCATTCGAGAGCGATAAAGATGTTTCATATCTCGAAACAACACTATTGGTGGTGTAAAATGAAGAGAGATATCATGAAATTTGTGGCAAAATTGCAAGCAAAGTGAAGTATGAACATTAGAGAGAGTGAGTTCGATGTAAAGGATGCCTATTCTCAAGTGAAAGTGAGAGTGCATTACCATGAACTTTGTGACTAGATTACCAATGGCATTGGGTATTTAAGACTCAATATGAGAGATAGTAGGTCAGTTGACCAAATCGGCTCTGTTTTCTTCTGATGAAGACTACCTACAATGTGAAGTAGTTGGCTAGGATCTAAATATATATGATTGTTCGGTTGCATGAAGTGTGTATTTCCATTGTCTCAAATAGAGTTTAATTGTTCACCTTTCACTTTTTTGAATGTATTGCAGCATGGGTTGGGTACTTGATTTTATTTGAGTTACGCATTTCACCCTTAGATCGATGGCTAGTTTGAGTACACTACTCAAGTGCTAGAGGAAATGCAGACTATGAATGCAGTCTTCGTGAATATTCTTTGGTAGTTAAAATGCATTAAGACAGTCACAACCCAAGTCTAGGACCTAGGTGTAACATGAAGAATGGGGAACCTAAAGAAAACCCAAACAAGCCTCATTGCATACATAAACACATAATTAGTAAATAAGTCAATTTAAGAGGAAACTAAGAGATTGAGACTAAGGAACAAATCCATGTTACTTAAAGGATAGAATCAAATCCATACATACATAATCAACATCCAACAACACCTCTAAAGTCTAAACACAAATAAGGAGGGAGGCTTAGACATGTCCTTAGCTCACCTTCAGATCACATGTAAACTGAAGTAAAGATGTCATAATCATAAACAACAAACTAGGTTAAAAGGGGGATTGTCTTTGAAACTGGAGACAAATCAAAGTCTTCAATTCGATAACCAAGCGTGGGCGTGAGGAGGAGGATGATCGTCGGACCCTACATGATTTCATCATGTAGGAAAAAGATGTGTAGTACTATGGAATGTACTAAGTATGTGAGATGCAATGCGACAAGGAAATCATACGTCAAAAATAACAAGATGCATAAACATAACAAGGAAACTAAGCTCAATATGTAATGCATGCTCAGTGCCTTACTAAAACATGCTTGAAAGAGACATAAACTTCATAACATATTATGCACATAGCTATGAGGGAGGAGACCTTAAACAATACTAAGATCATGCAAGCTACCACATGGAATCCTGATGTTGCCACCTCATTGGAGAAAGAGTAGTCTACTTGCCAAGGTAGACCATACTCCACTTTGTGGGTCTCATGAACATGGAGCTGTATGTGGATTTCCTAGTTAATACATAATCCTACAGCGGCACATAATTATGAGAAGTAAAACTTTATATAAGGACCCTCGGGGCCAATCTCCCATCTTAAATCCTAGTCGATGCTAAGTCTAGTCCCATGGAATATATGAACATAAATATAATCATAGATGTATAAGTTTGGAAAACATAACATCATGATAGAAATAGCTCATTATAATTGTAACTCCTTCAAGTGAGAATTTCCTTTCACAAGAGGGTGTATCATAACATCGTAAAGAGAGCTTCATAATATCGTGTAGCTTTTGTAGAATTTTCATGGATTTCATAACAAAATTGCTAGCCATTATCATTCTTAATATTCATGAATTCGCATAACATGCAGTAATACCTTTCATCATTCATAATGTACTTCATCACATAGCTTTAGCTCAAATTTGGTGGGTCAGTGGATAAAGGCTTAAAATTATGAAATTCAAAAGTAATATACGTAAATGAGGTAAATCCTGATCATTTGAATCCTTTCAAAATAACCCATGATAGTCATTGAAAAGCCCTAGTTAGAGAAACATTAAATCCACCTCATAAGTCATCAACCATCATTGCTTTTCATAAAATTTTGTCATACATAGTTCACATGGCATAAAGTATTATATTTGACCCGGACAGGGTCTTAACCTACTCATTAGTTGAACATGAAAAATGCAAACCTCTAGATATGGCAACTATGAAAGATAAAGAGCAGACCTATGTGCTGGAACTCAGCTATACTACTAAGAAACCTATGTACATGTCTCTCAGGAAGAATACAACGTCCCCAGATAGAAATAATGTACCAAGCATGAAAGCAATAAAACAACTGAGCGGGTATTAAAATATACTGAAAGTAATCAAGTCAAGAATAATATTAGTTCACCAACATGCATCTATTTCTAATCAACAATCAAACAATAATCTAGTTGAGCCGCATAAGCTCAGCAAGTACAAACAATAAACAAGACCATCTACTCGGGCTCACATAAACTCGGGAGGTTTCAACACAGTCTAAATATCTCTATTTGAAGTTTTCCTAGACCCATATGCAGTCATATAGCTCTCTTAGGAAATAGTATAGCCGCACAGGTAAGATAACGACAACTCAATAGGCTAAAGGCGAGCAACATGGTATAAGAAATAATTATGCCTTACATAAATATAGATATGCTATAAGTGAATATAAATCACAATGAGGAAATTCTATGTCAACTACAACAATTATCGTAATTGCATAAGGCTATGAGTAACTTGACTACAATAAGTAGCTATATCTTTCCAAAGCTTTTATGTAAATTGAGCACACTTGGCTTTTGTATCTTTATCTTTAAGTCTTTAGGAATTCTATAGATGTATCTGAGCTTTTTGGGCTTATGTAACTATATCCAAAGCACACAAGGTTCTACTAAGGATCATGAAATAGCCCTATAAAACTTCAGCTATGCCCCCAACTAAAAAGTTAGTCCAACAAGGAAAACTCACACGCATACATACGTGTAAATCCAACAGCCAACTAATCAATAACTATTACACACGATCAGTTATACCCCCATAATACTGCTGTATGACAGGAGCTTAATCAACATCAAAGATATAAGCAGGGCCGTCTCGACCAAAAACTTACTAAAGCAATTGCTTGACCCCTATGTTTTTTAGGCCCCAATTTTTAAAAAAAATCTATATATCATTCATTGATAAAAAGAATTTTTTGGGCAGAAAATATAATAATAACTATTTACTTTATTTAATATGGAGGTCATTGTAATACTCAAAAAAATGAAATAGTGTTTACTTAATTATAATATCTTTTCTTACGTGGCTACTTATTTCGGTGATTTATTTATATTTCGGTGATTATTATGAACGCACACTATTATTCTTGCATGCATTTAACTTCTTTTATTTTTTATTCTTTTATCTATTTTACTCATTATTAAATATCCAAAGTTTACCAAACAATAAAACTTTTTGTAATATGCAAATTGTGGCGTACTTATAGAAAGACAAAATTTTTTTTTTTGGAGTATTCTTTAAATTTCAAGCATTGCCACAAATCAACACTATTTTAGTATCATTATATCAGTTTACCAAATTCAGGGCAATTCTTACAATATCATTATATAAATTTTTTTTTTAAGTTTTGAGTCAGGTTTGATTATTTTAACTTCAAATTATTTTTCATTGAACATATTCATTGTTTCTATTCTTACTTCATAAAGTTTGAATGTATTTTCCCTTCTCGCGATTTAACTTGTAGAATTACATCGAGTATGTTATAGCTATTCAATTTATATAGAAAAACTAAAAAAATAACAAAGCCTCTTTATGAAATTTAGCTTTAGGTCCCAAAACTGACAACCCTAGATATAAGGTCCTACGAAGATCCAACAAAAGTTATGGACTTTCACCATGAATTACTACCTATGGTCTAAAGTAGCTATAAATCAATATAAGAATGTTCTTACCTTGATGTACGCTCTCATCTGTTAAAATAAGAATAATGATAGTACAAGGAATTCTAAATGAAACGACCCCAAAAAAGTGCTCGAAAATGTGCTTCAGCATGCCCGAAATTTTAAATTCCATATATCTCAAAAATCTGTTCACTATTTCAAAAATTTGACTTCCGATTCTTGTTCAGGAGGTCCAAATTAGGGGGAAAAGGGTCTAACCTTGATTTAAAAGCAAAGGTTTAGCAATTTCAAAATTTCAAGAACGCGAATTCCAGAGAGGAATTCGCATCCTCAGCGCGACGTGCCTCTATATAAAAAGGTATCTATTTTTTTATTCGGTCCAAGACTTTTAATTCTTAGGCCTAAGTGTTCTCAAACGTATTTTTATCTGCACTTAGACTTATTTCACTCTCATATCATCCAAAACATTTTCAATACTCACTCAAACACTTAGACTCATATTTCACCCTAAATTCAAGTCCCAAACTCAACTGAAGTCAATTGAGGACTTATAGATTTACCATCTCCATTTGGACTTGTCCTTATGGTTTCCGTTCGTTCTCTACCTGGCAAGTACAGAACGGCTATGATAATATCAGCGTGATTGTTTGTCACGGCCCAACCCCGTGGGATGTGACTAGTGTCCTATTGGGCACCCAGACACAACTCTAAGTCAGACTCCAATATATTAACTAACCCCTTTACAGATATTTCGGCAGAGTTTCCTTTGTTTTATTAACTAACCGAACCCTGCACACAGTATAATAACTAACTTATTTACAGGAATTTTGGTAGAGTTTCCTTTGTTTTATTAACTAACCAAACCCTGCATACAGACAATCCCAGCAAACCATACATACATATATATATATATATACATGCGGGCCGACAAGGTCACCGCTGCGGTTAAACTGCCAACATACATAGCATACGTACATAATATACAAACTGACATTTCTCACACTCACAAGAGTCCACAGACCTCTATACAAACAGACTGAATATAACATACGTACATAATATACAGACTGACTAACATGTCCCACATACACAACATACGTACATAATATACAGACTAACTGATATATCCTATACTCACAGGAGTCCACAGACCTCTAATACGAACAAACTAAATCACAAGACGGGACAGGACCCCCATCATACCCTCAAATATACATAATACAAAATACGTAAGTAGCAAATACCAAAAGTTGCTCCGAGGCAAAGGAGCTCTTCAGAAGGTGGACAAGGATCCTAAACTGGTAGCCCGCTACACTGTGCGTCTGTACCTGCGGGCATGAAACGCAGCCCCCGAATAAAGGGGGTCAGTANGCAAATGTCAAATAAATACCTTTCTTTTGTTTTCAAAATGTCAAACGAATGCATAATGTACAAGAACGATGACGACCTCCAAACTCGTGCCATACCATAACATCACACCAGGAAGTTCAAATCTCCAACATCTTTGACATAAATCACAAACGCGGGGATAAGTGAGTCGACGTCCCTGAACTCATAGATCCCAGAGTAAATGCGACAAAACGCCACCAGACCAAAGACCCAATCTCACCATATCACCAAACTAAGCGAAGTCGACCCTTGGGCCGAGCCGACCCCGCCGTACCAAGCCAACTCCAGAATATTTATATATATATATATTTTTTTTTTTTGCACAATAACAACCGGCCCGGGAACCAGTGAACGAAATCATAATTGGCATGAGTAGAGTCATGAAAGGTCATATGCATGAAAATAATCTTTATCAAAAAATCCCAAAAGAATAACAAAGTTTCCATGTTTGGAGATAACATATTATTCTTAATTTATTAGAACTCCCAAGGGAATAGGAAAACATTCATGTTCAACTCGACATTTCGGTTGTTGTAAGTTCTTTAAAAACGTCAAAGTTTCCAAGAACAAAATGTCGAGGGTATAATATGCACCAAAAATCATTTTTCACAATTCCCATGATATTCAACTTACTCATTTCTAAAATCAAACTATTATTCATTTTTAGTTTATGACAAAATTACTGAAAACTTACATACAGATATTTATTATCAAAAACTCCCAGAATGGTAGTAAAATGTTCATATCCGAACATAATAATATATAGCTTGTCTTAAATTCTTTTACTTTTTTTTCGGAGTGTTAGAACACTTATTGTTTCAAACTTATCAAACTTTCACAATTTGCAAACGGACCAAACTTTCATGATTAACAAACTTGCCAAACTTTAGATGTCAACTTTAGGTATCAAACTTTCTCAACTTGCAACCTTTAATTTCACAGGAGTCAAGGTAGAACTCATTTCTTTAAACTTATCAAGAAGGAACAAAGGGCATATTTAAACCCAAATAGGAGACAATAAAGGGACTTTTTGAGCTTATAACGCTAACACTTTATAATTAATTCATGCCACAAGAACAAAATGCTTTACATACCTTATTTCCTTCATCAAATTAATTCCAATGTCAAGCCAATCCAAATTACTCTTTCGGACGCCCAACGTCTACAAAAATCACAATAGCGTTCATAATTAGTTATAATTCCTTACGGACCTTAAATCTCAAGTTTTGCTCCTAATTTTATAAAAATTTTGCCAGCACCTCCCTATAAAATGGACAACCCCGAGAATCCATCTCGGTTCCAATTTACCAACACAACCACAACAACATCAACCACAACATCAACAAGTGTTTCCAACACCATTATATCAACCAATTCACTAAATTACCATACTTAATCAAAATTACAAAACTGGACAGCAGCTATATTTACCATATACACACTGTTCAAGCCCTCACTTATCTTCAAAGAATTATATTCTACCATATAGATGACAAACGAATACTTACAACGCAACATTAAGCCTTTCCAATGCCATAACCTTACTAAATTCACTAACGCACTCTATTTTCATAATAAAATTAAAATAGGGCAGCATACACTTATATACGTATTTACCATAATTCAAATACTCCTACACACTCCAAGAATCATACTACATCATTTAAACGTCAAACGCAACCTTAAAATGTTAAAACGCCCTATTTCATCACCTATACATATCAAAATTCAACCAACTTTTCAAGAGTATATACAAACTATTTCCAATACTTCTTTCACCCCACAAGAACCATTTTCACCTCAATTAGACACAAGTACAAGATTTTAAGACAAATCAACTCCATATACAAAAATCCCCCAAATTTGAACCCAACACCCCAAGCCTACAATTCACGTATACAAGAAAACTTTCAAGGTTTTTCTTTCAATTTGATACTCCCCAATATACATACAAGATTTAATTTAACCCAAACAAGAACAAAATTCACATACCTTGACAACCCCTTTAAGAACTTCAAATCGTCACCACTGCTTTACGAAGTGTTTTCTCGATAAACAATGCTCCCACGTGACTTGAGAGGACCAATATACTAGGCTTGTAGTGTCAAAATAGTCGAAAAATAAAAAAACTCTAATTTCTCCTCAGGTTACTGTAGCAACCCGAGGCTATGTCTCTTAGCTCTTGAAGATGATATTTTTCCAAGTGTTTATGTCTTGTTCTTGTACAAGGAAGGCAACATATACATATATTTAAAGATAAAGCCAAGGTAAGAAAATCTTGGTCCCACCCCATGTGTACCAATAGCAAAATTACACACTTTGGGGTGGGGCACTCTTTTCTTGCTTTTAGATTTCAAGTCCCGAAGTTTACACTTTGGTCCCCAAACTTTTTCTACATGAACCAATTAAGGACACATGATTCCTAACCCCCAAGTTTTAAATTTTTTTTTACTTAAGTTGTCAAACTTTTCAAAAATACACTTAAGTCATGAATTTTTCAAAAATTACAACATTGGTCCAGATTTCGTAATTGATCCACACCCTAATACGGGTTCTAACATCTTCCCCCCCTTAAGAGCATTCGTCCTCAAATGTCATACTAACCTTATGAGTTCTCAACTATAACATAGCATCCAACAATGAACAACTTAACTATCATACCACAAAGTTCACAATGAAATTGAGCTATCTATAAGAAAAACTGTTCCATATTCTCAACAAGGTCAGCCTTCTTCAATGCCTCAATGGTAATACTGTAGGTCACAACTGTTGAAGAATGTAATCAATTCCTCACAAGATCCAGTACAAACTCCATTTTCTGATACACACCAGCTCTTTCATATGACTTGATTAGAATGTTAAAAGTCATAACATCTGGAAAGGCAGTCTTACTTTCAATCATATCAACCAAGAAATATTCCATCAGATCAAACAACTTAGCTTTATCGTAGCCCTTAATTAAGATATTACACGTCACAAAATTTTTTAAAATCCCACATACACCATTTGGATGCACACAGTAATCCCAAAAAAAAATAGCAACAGTTGTAAGCTCAGTGTCTCACCATCTCATGACATAGTAATATAAAGGAAGGTTAGACCAATCAATATCAAATGAAATAGCAAAAAACTGTTTATTCACAAATACCCATTTTAAAGTATCCAAACCTAGACTGTAGTAGCAGTAACATACATGAGGATCCACCCAAAGCAACTGAGTTTCTCACTGATAGGCAGTTTCTTCCTCAAGCCCTTAATCACGTCATTAGTTTATTAGCATAATTAATATGAAAGGTAGAGTGCATATCAGTAAATAAGATCAAGGAGCATAGAGTGACTTCGGTAGGTAAAGTCTTACTTGGGGAGCAGAAATCTGCAGGTCTGACAATTATTCAACCCAGACCACATGTATCCAGTGTTCAAAACAACGAACAACTAAAACAACAAAACCAAACAAGAAGGCTTCCTAACCTTTTGATAAATCTTAACTATGCCAATTGTTACTTATGTTGGATCCATAAATTTACTTCAATCATACTAAATGAGTGTTGAGCAAAAGTATTACAGGAGCATATCTAAGAATCTGGTTATATATTCCTTGGATATATAACTTCATTTTGCTACCTCCCACCAAATCTTCAATTAATCCTCAGTAAGGAGATCCCTAACTAGATACTTTTAACTTCCCTACTTACATGGTCTGCTAGCAAAGCGTCAAAGCAAATAAAGCTAACTCAAAAGACCTAATCCACTTTAATTTCCATGATGTGAGTGAGTTTCCCAATTTCACAATATAACTAGTCACTAATCTTCTAAAGTTTGAGCAAGAGGCCCATTCTAAGTTATAAACATCATTTCAGTCGCATACTCAAGTTACTGCTAAACAATACTCCTTGTTCTGGACACACTTTGATGTGTCTAACTAATCTCAGTCCTGCTTTCTTGTGATCTACTAATGAGACTTTTATAGGCCATAATGGCATTAAACAAATGATCATCTATGCTTCCAATAATTTCATTGTATTCAACTAAAATCAACTTCTTATTAGGTTCTAAGGCTATAGTCGCTATGCCATGCGTTTCTTTGCATCTTATCTCAATTAACTGATATTCCCTAGAATGAGTGCATCATCTACCTAGACTAATACTACTATATCAGCTCCAATCTTCTTAATAAACATTGAATGATCAATTGGACCCTGAGTACCCTGCTTCTACTATCACATTAGTCAGGTTTAGGTTTCATTATCCGGAAGCTTGCTTTAAACCATACAATGACTTAAGTACTTTGCTTGTTTTGTGCTCCCTTTACCTTTGAAACCCTTTGCAGGACTGTATTTATAAACATCCATCTAGTATAGAGGGCACTAATGAGCTGCTGCAACTCCACTAACAGTTCTCATAGTGATCATTTTAGCAACTAGTGAGAATGTTTCATTGTAATCTAGATCCTTTTGTTGATCGTATCTTTTCTGCTAGCATCTTTGCTTTATACCTTTCTATCTCACCCATAGCCAAATGTTTAATTTTGGAAACCTATTTGAGCCAATTGCTTGCTTCCAACAGATAAGTTAACTATGATCCATGCCTTGTTTTGTTCTAAGGCATTCACTTTAGCTTGTATTGCATCTATCCATTATTGAGAAGAAGAAGAAGCTTTCTTGAAAGTTGAAGGTTCCACAGCAATAAAAAAACACCTTTATGTGACTAGTAGGTATCACGCAAGTCAGGATATGACATGTAGTTCTGAATAGATTATGAACAAACAACATTAGACTTTTTGTTTGTGACAACAAAATCTTTATGTCACAATGGTAGTGTAAGCATTCAGGTGGTTCTTCTGGCACCCTTAGGTTATGTTAATGTTTTAGCATCACTAAGAATCTCAGCATTATCTATAATATCTAGTGCATTAGCACGATCGGTGTTGTAGATATCGGTGAATTTATTATAATATCTGCATCTTCACAGGTAGGACTATTCGTTGGGTCTGTCACTTATGAATCCACTATAGTTTCACTATCAGCCTGACTCTTAAAATCGCCCTTGTGGTCAATAGGATAGGATACTGTACAGGTTCTATTACATTCGATAGAATAGTAGAACCATCCTTGAAAGGAAAGCATCCCCCATAATTACTAGTTTAGACAAGTAATTCTTATTACAGATTCCTTAGTAACCACACCAATCTTTTGACACGATGACTAGTATTTCCTAAGCCATTATCCAAATCTTATTATTTCTTAACAGCTGGGAGGGCCTTACCTGAAGCCTCGGCTTGACTGTATCAACTGACAATTTTCCATAATTTATATAGTTTTAAGCCTATGAAGAATTTGATTACATTGCTCTTTGGTGAATGTGCAGCCTTGCAATTCCTTAGCACACTTAGTTATCACATTCCTACAACTTTATCGGTTGATCAATTACCTATTTCCATTTTGCCTGACATATTGACATTACTATCGAAACTGCAGTTCGCTAAAAAATTATGCTCCTTATTGCATGGGACTGATCACTTACTACCACCATTATAGACTTCCTTCTGTAACTTGTAATGCCGATCCGTAGAATGACCTTTTCCCATATTTGATTATGACTTATTATAGACTTTTGACATTTAGCCTTAATACCATAGAGTAAGCTTGGTTTCCTATTAGATGATCCACAAAACCTTTTAATTTTGTAATTACGCTCAGGGGAAGATACTACAGCTTCAAGTTCATCCCAAAGATGTTTCAGTTTCACATAATAAGATTCCTTAGTTCACACTCACACTGACTTTGATACGAGTTCCATCAACAAAATTAATCTTACTCCTTCCTAACATATCCAGTTTCATGGGCTTACTTCACAACCCCAAATTTTCAATTTCAAGGAGTTAAAAGGATAATTAGATTGACTCCACTAACATCAACAGGACTCATGAACAAGAGATGACTCTAATCGACTAACTCATAGATATACCAGATATGGGATTTATATTACTAGGATTTTTACCATTAATGAACTCCATTGCATGGACACCACATTATAATCACCTGTCCTTAAGATATATCCAGAAATACATCCATTGTTTGGAACTTGTAATCTGCAAGATAGCTGCAAGACTTGCTCCTCTGGACAACTAAGGTCTCTTTCGGAGGCATATCTGAAGTCAAAAGAATTTTTTAGTAGAAAAGGGGGATCACCCTACCAACACCGTTCTAACGCACGATCTAAGATCATAAAAAAAGTAACATCCTAAGTGTCTTGTAGCCTTCTGTTTATAGATGTGGTGTACGACACACTGATAAACAAGACTCTACTAGACATGGTCTATGGACACTCTGAGGACTAACCGCTATGATACCACTTCTGTCATGACCCAACACCATGGGCCATGACTAGTGCCTTATTGGGAACCCAGACACAACTGCTAAGTCAGACTCCAATCATATTAACTAACCCTTTTACAGAAATTTCGGCAGAGTTTCCTTTGTTTTATTAACTAATCGAACCCTGCACATAGATAATCCCAACAAATAGAACATACATATATATATACATGCAGGCCGACAAGGTCACCGCTGCGGTTAAACCACCCAACAAACACAACATACGTACATAATATATAGACAACTATACACAAACACATGAAGTTGAGACAACATAATCTATATATATGCGGGCCGACAAGGTCACCGCTGCGGTTAAACCACCCAACAAACACAACATACGTACATAATATATAGACTAAATTACATGTCCCACACACACAATATACGTACATAATATACGGACTGACTAACATATCCCACACTCACAGGAGTCCACAGATCTCTAATATGAACAAACTGAATTATACGATGGGACAGGGCCCCTGTTGTACCCTCAAATATACATAATCAAAATACATAAGTAGCAAATACCAAAAGTTTCTCCGAGGCAAAGGAGATCTTTAGAAGGTGGATAAGGATCCTAAACTAGTGGCCTACTACTCTGCGCGTCTGTACCTGCTGGCATGAAACGCAACCCCCGAATAAAGGGGTCAGTACGAAGTACGTATCGAATATGTAAAGCAGAGGATAGGTATGTACATAAAAGTAATAGACTGAGCAGATGCACAAAAGTCAAACTTATATGCAAATGTCAAATAAATACCTTTCTTTTATTTTCAAAATGTCAAACGGATGCATAACATACGAGAATGATAATGACCTCCAAACTCGCGCAATACCACAACATCACACTAGAAAGTTCAAATCTCCAACATCTTCGACATAAATCACAAACGTGGGGATAAGTGAGTCGACGTCCCTGTTCTTAATTTATTAGAACTCCCAAGGGAATAGGAAAACATTCATGTTCAACTCAACATCTCGGTTGTCGTAAGTTCCTTAAAAACGTCAAAGTTTCCAAGAACGAAATGTCGAGGGGGATAATATGCACCAAAAATCATTTTTCATAATTCCCATGATATGCAACATACTCATTTCTAAAATCAAACTATTATTCATTTTTAGTTTATGACAAAATTATTGAAAACTTACATAAAGATATTTACTATCAAAAACTCCCAGAATGGTAGTAAAATGTTCATATCCTTCATAGGAGTCAAGGTAGAACTCATTTCTTTAAACTTATCAAGAAGGAACAAAGGACATATTTAAACCCAAATTGGAGACAACAAAGGGACTTTTTGAGCTTATAACGCTAACACTTTATAATTAATTCATGCCACAAGAACAAAATGCTTTACATACCTTATTTACTTTGTTAAATTAATTCCAATGTCAAGCCAATCCAAATTACTCTTTCGGACGCCAAACGTCTACAAAAATCACAATAGCGTTCATAATTAGTTATAATCCCTA
>DF363582.1:57791-67920 GCA_000787875.1 Solanum virginianum
TCTCCACTTGTAGTTACTTAATGAAAGGTTTAGTAATCTTAATCTTGTAAGGGTACACTTGTACATATCAAATGTCCATAAGCTCATTTTCATAAACCTCCACAAAGATTTCCGATTAAAATTTCAAATTCCTCTAAAGTGCACTTAATTGTCAATCACTTTGAAAATGACACTAGCGACCTCAAATGTTAGCTATGGTACCAAAACACAATTGCACGGATTCTAACAGGTTCTAACATCCTCACCCTTAAGACATTTATCCTCGAATGTTAAACTAACCTTGCGGGTTTCGTAACCAACTTTGGAGGAGTTTCCTTTCAATTTCTATAATAACACATCTAACCATCAAAATTTACCTGTCCCGTAACAAAGTCTAGAAAAAGATTGAATTACCTACCGACTCAAGAACTGTTTTCTCCCAAAACTGGAATTAGACCGCCTTCATTTGACAATTCACAATAGCATAACGTAAGACTAACCAACCCATACTCATAAGCACATCAAATCCTGCTATATCTAACCATACCAATCCGGCCATAGTGCAGTGGCCACGAACAAATATCGTGGAATCTTTATAACCATCAAAGGAGAATTATACAATAATGTGGAACCAAAATCACTGAATGCATACACATCTCGAGAGCAAGGCTAATAATATCAGATAAGGATCATCCTACTAACATGGCTCTATCGCACGATCTAAGTTCAGAAAGACAGAATAACATCCTAAATATCCTGTAGCCTCCCGTTTATAGATGTGGTACATGACACACCGATAAACAGAACTCTACTAGACACGGTCTGTGGACACTCCGAGGACTAACCCCTCTAATACCACTTCTGTCACGACCCAACCTCGTGGACCGTGACTAGTGCCCGGTTGGGGTACCCAGACATATCCACTAAGCCAGATTCCAATTATAATAGCTAACTTATTTACAGAAATTTTGGCAAAGTTTTCTTTGTTTTATTAACTACCCAAACCCTACATACAGAAGAATCCCAGCAAACAACAAACATATATATGTACATGCGGGCCGACAAAGTCAGCGTTGTGGTTAAACCACCCAACATACATCTCATATGTACATAGTCATGCACACAACCACAACCCATACTCATAGGCGTCCACAGGCCTCTATACAAACAAATGGAATCAGAAGACGAGACACGGCCCCGCCGTACCATCAATGAACATAAATGCAAAATAGGGAAATAAGTATATATATACCAAGTGGTTGCTCTAAAGAAAAAGGAGCACTTCAAATGGTAGTCAGGGATCCTAAGCTTGTGGCTCATTACTCTATACGTCAATACCTCAAATTCCTTTGCCAAACTAATCCCAACGCAAAGCCAATTCAACTTAGACTTCCGGATGCCTAAAGTCTGTTCTAATAGGGATCCTTTATGGTTTCAAGTAGAGAAGCCCTTCTTTATGAGTTGTCCTTAAATGGACTCTATGCGTAAAGTCTATTCTAATAGGGATCCTTTATGGTTTCAAGCAGAGAAGCCCTTTTTTTTTTAAAGTTATCCTTAAATGGACTCTATGACTCCCTTCACTAGTGCAAGAATCCCTAACAATGACTTCCCATGTATCAAAATCGAACCCTTTCTTTATCTTCTCCATCTCCTCTAAAAGAGAGCAAGCATCTTCAAGCTTCCTTTGATCAAGCAGACTAAGAATTAAGCACCTTACTATTTCCATACGTGGAAAATGCCTGCTCATCAGCATTACATTCAAAACCTTCAAACCTTCCTCAAATTCTCCTATTTTACAAAATCCATCAACCACCATCCTGTATATAGCTGCATTAGGATAGCAACCTGAAATTTGCTGATCAACTAACATCCTATATGCCTCAGCGATTTTACCTTCCTTAAACAAATAATTGATTAACATGTTATATATCACAATGTCAGGCTTAACATGCCTTTTTTTCATCCCAATAAGTAAGCTGTTTGCCTCACCAATTTCACCTTGTTTCAAGAGATCAGTCATCAAAACACCATAATTGACTATTTTCAGCTTACATCCTTGGTATTCCATATCAAACATCATCTTCTTACTTCCTTATACTTCCCCAAAGAACATAAACCTTCCATCAACAAAGCTTAAGAAACTATATTTGGCTTCTTTCCCTTTCTAACCATATCCTGAAACAGATATTTAGCACCTTCAACATTCCCCCTCTGACACAAAAACCTAATTTGACAATTATAAGTCACCACAGTTGGCTCAATCTCTTTAGCATTTCATCAAACAGTTAGCGAGCTATTTCCTAATCACCTTTGTCAACCCACATCTTGATAATAATGTTAAAAAAATTGAATTTAACAGATACCCATTTTGGAAAAACTCCTTAACATCTCATTCGCATCTTCAGAACGCCCATTGTCAACATGAACATTCAAAAGTACATGAAAAGACTGTATACTACGCGAACAATTAAACAACCCTATTTGTGAAAAAGCTCAACAGCTTTATTAACCAACTTGGCTTTCTCGTAATGTTGAATTAACCCAATAAAAAGCTTTTCTTTACATCTAATATAATGGGTTAGATGATACCTAAGAAGGGTTTCAACAGCTTAAAAGTTTCAAGACTTAGCAAGCTTATACACAAGACAAGAATAGGTAGGGTAGTCATGTTTGAACCCCGTTTATTGGTAATCATGGAAGAGTGAAATAGCTTCATTGGGATCTTGGATTTGTTTGAGATCAGCAAGGAGTGGTATTGGCTTGCGAAATTGGTTTCTTGTGGGCTTATGGGGCCTTTCAGTTTAAGGTGAAGATTTTGAGGCAGGTCTGTGAGAAGGATGATGACTTTGATATAATTGGGATTGGAAATTTTGGGTTGAGAACTTCACAAGATTTTGAATTTTAAGTCTTGAATCGATCATTGAAAGAAGAAGGTGTCATTCAAGTTATACAAGGTGCTGAATCTTTTTGTTTTTTCTTTTTTAAAAGGAATGTCTTGTAATATATTTAACCTTATCAAGTTGTCCCCATCCCCACACTTGTTCCAATAGGGAATTAACACCAATTGGGGTGGGCATCCTTATTGTTTCTTAAAGACTCCAAGTCTTGAAACATACACTTTGGTCCCCAAATTTTTCCTACGTGAGCTAATTCAAGACATGCAAAGGTACACTTTTAAGACATCCAAATCCTAACAACCCAAGTTTTAAAAGTTCTACTTGAGTCCCCCAAATTCCTAAAATGCCACTTTAGTCCCAAATTTTCCAAAAATGCAACATTAATCCCAAATTTCGTAATGGTTCTAATATACCACAATACGGGTTCTGACAGGGGTCTTTCGCAGAAACATATCTGAATCCAAAATAATATTGATAGGGAATCATCCTATTAACACCGCTCTAACGCACGACCTTCCACTAAGCCAGATTCCAATTACAATAGCTAACTTATTTACAGAAATTTCAACAGAGTTTCCTTTGTTTTATTTACTGCCCAAACCCTGCAGCATACAATAAGCGTATATGCATATGTGCGAGCCGACAAGGTCACCACTGCGGTTAAATCGCCCAACATGCATCTCATACGTTCATAGTCATGCACACAACCCCAAACATAAATTAAATATTTACATGCAAAGACAAAGTTATTCATGAGATCGAAATAATAGCTATGATACATTCTGTCACTTTACAAACCTCAAAGATACATCACACGAACCTGGACATGGCATTTAAACCTAAGCATACAGAAAACTCTAGAGCTACTATTCAAACTCCCACTCTCCATTTTCATACAGATTCCATGGGCAACAAGGCAAATAAACCATGACTTCTAAGACTTGTACTAGTAAAACAATATCTTGGAAAGAGAAATACGTAAGCAAATTCTAACAATCTAATCTTTAAACAGAGCACCAATATGAAGTCGTAGAAATAACATGTAAATAACCACATTTACGGACATATGACAATTTATGACTTAAAACTTGAAGTTTTGTTAGCTAACAGTCAACTTAAATATAAGATCATGCTAGAAAATAATAGTTGACTTAACATGATAGTAGCAACCTTAAGACATCTACTGGATATTGTTACTTTAGCTAGATAACAAGCTTTAGGTAGGATTGAAAAAGAGAAATGGTCAAAACAAGATCACCAATTTCACCTCGTTTCAAGAGATCAGTCATCAAAACACCATAATTGACTATTTTTAGCTTACATCCTTAGTATTCCATATCAAACATCAACTTCTTAGCTTCCTTATAATTCCCTAAAGAATATAAACCTTCGATTACCAAAGCATAAGAAACTACATTTGGCTTCTTTCCCTTTCTAACAATATCCTGAAACAGATATTTAGCTCCTACAACATTCCCCCTCTTATATAAAAACCCAATTTGAGAATTATAAGTCACCACAGTTGTCTCAATCTCTTTATCAAGCATTTTATCAAACAATTGGCGAGCCATTTCCTAATCACCCTTCTCCAACCACATCTTGATAATAATGTTAAACAAAACTGAATTTAACCAGATACCCATCTTCGAAAAACTCCTTAATATCTCGTTCGAATCTTCAGAATGCCCATTTTCAACAAGAACATTCAAAAGTACCTGAAAAGACTGTATACTACTCGAACAATTAAACAACCCTATTTATGAAAAAGCTCAACAGCTTTATCAACCAACTTGGCTTTCCCGTAATATTGAATTAACCCAATAAAAAGCTTTTCTTTACATATGATATAATGGGTTAGAAGATACCCTAGAAGGTTTCAACAGCTTCAAAGTTTCGAGACTTAGCGAGCTTATACACAAGACAAGAATAAGTAGGGTAGTCATGTTTGAACCCCATTTGTTGGTAATCATGGAAGAGTGAAATAGCTTCATTGGGATCCTAGATTTATTTGAGATCAACAAGGAGTGGTATTGGCTTGCGAAGAAGGTTTCTTGTGGGCTTATGGGGCCTTTCAGTTTGAGGTGAAGATTTTGAGGCAGGTCTGTGAGAAGGATGATGACTGTAATATAATTGGGACTAGAAATTTTGGGTTGTGAACTTCACAAGATTCTGAATTTTGAGTCTTGAATCGATCATGGAAAGAAGAAGGTGTCATTCAAGTTACACTAGGTGCTGAATCTTTTTGTCTTTTTTTTCAAAAGAAAAGGCTTGTAATATATTTAACCTTATCAAGTTGGCCCCATCCCCACACTTGTTCCAATAGGGAATTGGGGTGGGCACCCTTATTATTTCTTAAAGACTCCACGTCTTGAATCATACACTTTGGTCCCCAAACTTTTCCTATGTGAGCTAATTAAGGACATGCAAAGGTACACTTTTAAGACATTCGAATCCTAATAACCTAAGTTTTGAAAATTCTACATGAGTCCCCCAACTTTCCAAAATGTTACTTTAGTCCTAAAATTTTCAAGAATGCAACATTAGTTCCAAATTTCGTAATGGTTCCAATATACCATAATACGAGTTCTAACATCCTCCCTCCCTTAAGGCATTCATCCTCGAATGTTAAACTAACCTTGCGGGTTTCATAACCAACTTTGGAGGAGTTCCCTTTCAATTTCTATAATAACACATCCAACCATCAAAATTTGCCTATCCCGTAACAATGTCTAGAAAAAGATTGAATTACCTACCGACTCAAGAACTGGTTTGTCCCAAAAACTGGAATTGGACTGCCTTCTTTTGACAATTCACAATAGCATAATAGGATCATCCTACTAACACGGCTCTATCGCACGATCTAAGTTTAGAAAGGTAGAATAACATCCTAAATGTCCTGTAGCCTCCCGTCTATAGATGTGGTACACGACACACCGATAAACAGGACTCTACTAGACACGGTCTGTGGACACTCCAAGGACTAACCCCTCTGATACCACTTCTGCCATGACCCAACCTCGTGGACCGTGACTAGTGCCCGATTGGGGCACCCAGACATATCCACTAAGACAGATTCCAATTATAATAGCTAGCTTATTTACAGAAATTTCGGCAGAGTTTTCTTTGTTTTATTAACTACCCAAACCCTGCATAAAGAAGAATCCCAGCATACAACAAACATATATACGTACGTACGGGCCGACAAAGTCAGCGTTGCGGTTAAACCACCCAATTTATATGTACAAAGATATGCACACAACTACAACCCATACTCATAGGCATCCACAGACCTCTATACAGACAAATAGAATCAGAAGATGGGACAGGGGCCCACCATATCCTCAATGAACATAATATACAAAATAGTGAAATAAGTGTATATATACCAAGTGGTTGCTCCGAAGCAAAAGGAGCATTTTAAAAAGCAGTCAGGGATCCTAAGCTAGTGGCTCATTACTCTGTACGTTGGTACCTCAAATTCCTTTGCCAAACTAATCCCAATGCTAAGCCAATTCAACTTAGACTTCCGGATGCGTAAAGTCTATTCTAATAGGGATCCTTTATGGTTTCAAGCAGAGAAGCCCTTTTTTTTTTAAAGTTATCCTTAAATGGACTCTATGACTCCCTTCACTAGTGCAAGAATCCCTAACAATGACTTCCCATGTATCAAAATAGAACCCTTTCTTTATCTTCTCCATCTCCTCTAAAAGAAAGCAAGCATCTTCAAGCTTCCCTTGATCAAGCAGACCAAGAATTAAGCACCTTACTGTTTCCGTATGTGAAAATGCCTGCTCATCAGTATTGCATTCAAAACCTTCAAACCTTCCTCAAATTCTCCTATTTACAAAATCTATCAACCACCATCCTGTATGTAGCTACATTAGGATAACAACCTGTAATTTGCATATCAACTAACATCCTATATGCCATAGCAATTTTACCTTCCTTATAGAAATAATTGATTAACATGTTGTGCATCACAATGTCAAGCTTAACATGCCTTTTTTTGATCTCAATAAGTAAGCTGTTTGCCTCACCAATTTCACCTCGTTTCAAGAGATCAGTCATTAAAACACCATAATTAACTATTTTCAGCTTACATCCTTGGTATTCCATATCAAACATCAACTTCTTAGCTTCCTTATACTTCCCCAAAGAACATAAACCTTCCATTAGCAAAGTATAAGAAACTGCATTTGGCTTCTTTCCCTTTCTAACCATATCCTGAAACAGACATTTAGCACCTTCAATATTCCCCCTCTTACACAAAAATCCAAATTAACAATTATAAGTCACCACAGTTGGCTCAATCTCTTTATCAAGCATTTCATCAAATAGTTGGCGAGCCATTTTCCAATCACCCTTCTCCAACCACATCTTGATAATAATGTTAAACGAAAATGAATTTAACCAGATACCCATTCTGGGAAAACTCCTTAACATCTCATTCGCATCTTCAGAATGCCCATTGTCAACAAGAACATTCAAAAGTACATGAAAAAACTGTATACTATGCGAATAATTAAACGACCCTATTTGTGAAAAAGCTCAACATCTTTATCAACTAACTTGGCTTTCCCGTAATGTTGAATTAACCCGATAAAAATCTTTTCTTTACATCTGATATAATGGGTTAGAAGATACCCAAGAAGGATTTCAATAGCTTCAAAGTTTCGAGACTTAGCGAGCTTATACAGAAGACAAGAATAAGTAGGGTAGTCATGTTTGAACCCTAATTGTTGGTAATCATGGAAGAGTGAAATAGCTTCATTGGGATCTTGGATTTGTTTGAGATCAGCAAGGAGTGGTATTGGCTTGCAAAGAAGGTTTCTTGTGGGCTTATGAGGCCTTTCAGTTTGAGGTGAAGATTTTGAGGCAGGTCTGTGAGAAGGATGATGACTTTGATACAATTAAGATTGGAAACTTTGGGTTGAGAACTTCACAAGATTCTGAATTTTAAGTCTTGAATCGATCATGGAAAGAAGAAGGTGTCATTTAAGTTACACAAGTTTCTGAATCTTTTTGTCTTTTCTTTTTCAAAAGGAAAGGCTTGTAATATATTTAACCTTATCAAGTTGGCCCTATCCCCACACTTGTTCCAATAGGGAATTAACCCCAATTGGGGTGGGCACCCTTATTATTTCTTAAAGACTCCAAGTCTTGAAACATACACTTTGGTCCCCAAACTTTTCCTACGTGAGCCAATTAAGGACATGCAAAGGTACACTTTTAAGACATCTGAATCCTAACCACCCAAGTTTTGAAAATTTTACTTAAGTCCCCCAACTTCCCAAAATGCCACTTTAGTCCCAAATTTTCCAAGAATGCAATATTAGTCCCAAATTTCGTAATGGTTCCAATATACCACAATACGGGTTCTGATAGGGGTCTTTCGCAGAAGCATATTTGAATCCAAAATAATACTTTTAGCTGTTGCCAAGGCTATTGTCACGACCCAACCCCGTGGGCCGTGGCTAGTGCCCGATTGGGGCACCCAGACATATCCACTAAGCCAGATTCCAATTATAATAGCTAACTTATTTACAGAAATTTCAACAGAGTTTCCTTTCTTTTATTAACTATCCAAACCCTGCATACAGAAGAATCCCAGCATACAACAAGCATATATGCATACGTGCGGGCCGACAAGGTCACTGTTGCGGTTAAATCGCCCAACATACATCTCATACGTTCATAGTCATGTACACAATCATAACCCATACTCACAGGCGTCCACAGACCTCTATACAGACAAATAAAATTAAAAGATGGGATAGGGCCCCACCGTACCCTTAATGTACACAAGTATAAAGACCTCTATACAGACAAATAGAATCAGAAGACGGGACAGGACCCCGCCGTACCCTCAATGCACACAAGTACAAAATAGAGAACTAAGTGCATATATACCAAGTGTTTGCTCCGAAGCAGAAGGAGCATTTCAAGCTGCAGTCAGGGATCCTAAGCTGGAGGGTCACTAACCTGTACGTCTATACCTGCAGGCCTGAATCGCAGCCCCCGAAGTATAGGGGGTCAGTACAAAATATGCTCTGTACCTGTGGGCATGAAATGCAGCCCCCCGAAGCAGAGGGGGTCAGTAGGAAATACATACCGAATATGTAAAGCAGAATACACAGAATGTAAAACAGAGTAGTAACTGAAAGAGAATCATAGTAATTTAAATCATAACCAAAATATTAAAATGCTTACTTTCAAAAATCTAAACTAGGGTAATAATTCACTATGGGAGTATGGAAGTCAAACGCATATACAACATCAAAATATTTCTTTTGTTTTTCAAAATATCAAACTGATTTATAACATACAGGAACAACAGTGAACTCCAAACTTGTGCCATACCACAGCATCTTACTAGAAAATTCAAATCTCCAAAATCTCCATCATATATCAACCATAGGATAACTATACTCACAATTCCTAATACAAAAATGACATAGTGCAAAAGTTGAGCAGCCCAAATTACCGAATCACGCCCACTATTGATACATCCTAGACCGCTTGAATTATCGAGTCGTACCCAGGTATAATATCAACATATCAATCCTCGACTACTTGAATTATCGAGTCACACCAGGTATACGCCAAATCCTAGACCTCTTGAATAACTGAGTTGCGCCCAGGTATAATGCCAATATATTAAATCTGTCTTGGATCGCTTGAATTATCGAGTCGCGCCCAGGCATAATGTCAACATACCAACCCTGGACCACTTGAATAACCGAGTCGTGCCCAGGTGTAATTTCACATCGGAACATATATATATATAATGGCAAAATCATCATCACAAACCTCAAACATAAATAAAATATTCACATGCAAAGACAAGGTCATTTATGAGATCGAAAGAATAGCTACTATACATTCTGTCACTTTACAAACCTCAAAGACACATCACAAGAACCTGGACATGGCATTTAAACCCAACCAAATGGACAACTCTAGCGCTACTATTCAAACTCCCGCTCTCCATTTTCATACAGATTCCATGGGTAACAAGGCAAACAAACCATGACTTCTAAGACTTGCACCAGTAAAACAACATCTTGGGAAGAGGAATACGTAAGCAAATTCTAACAAATTGATCTTTAAATAGAGCACCAACATGTAGTCATAGCAATAACATGTAAATAACCACATTTACGGACATGTGACAATTTATGACTTAAAACTTGAAGTTTTGATAGCTAATAGTCAACTTAAAGATAAGATCACGCTAGAAAATAATAGTTGAC
>DF363581.1:0-17589 GCA_000787875.1 Solanum virginianum
TTTCATTTGAGTTGTTACTTCATATACAGTATTTTCTGCCTTACATACTCAATATATTATTTCGTACTGACGTTCCTTACGGAGGACCTGCATTTCATGTTATAGGTACAGGTGGTAGTAGATCTCCTTAGTAGGAGTACAGGATATCCAGCTGTTGTTACCAAGCTCCAGGTTGCTTTAGAGCTTTGTGTGTTTAGAGTTTATATTTGCTTACTATGTAGTTGGTTGAGGCGGGGCCTGTCCCGACCCTTATAAGATATTGTTCCTTATCTAGAGGCTTTGTGGACTATGTAAATTAAAGTGTGGTCATATTTTGTACTTTAGACAGTGAGGCCCCAACAGCCTGGTCATATGCATTTCATTCTGGGCTTGTCATTACTATTTACTCTAAAAAAGGCATGTTGAATGTAGAAATCCCTTATAATATGTATAGAAATCGCATAGATACAGGTTGGTTCTCTCGAGCCTTATCGACAATGGGTGTCGGGATGCCTTAATGGGATTTGGGGCGTGACAGTACATTCTGCTATTGGCATTGTATGTGATGGGGTCGCATCTGTTGTTCAAGGTCTGGGCTCTACAACATATGCTTCATGGGGTCGCATACACGGTTTGAGGTTCAAGCTCTACGATATGTATTTATGGTGTCATATCTATGGGTTGAGGTCCAGGCTCTGTGTTCCTCCCCTGCCTTCAGAGTTGAGTTACTAGTTCAGATACAGTTGGGTGTTTGGGATCGATTGATACATACTTGGATACTTGGTGCGTGGGTGTACCCATTAGGCTTATAGGGGCTTGATAGGCGTATAGGGCTAGGTTAGATAGTATCTTACACTCGCATATTTGCCTATCCTATATGGTTTCGATTAGTGCTGCTTGGTTCTGCTTGGTATCAGTGTTGCAACATTTCAGTTAGATGGTTCTATTAGATTTGTGGTTATGTGTACATGATTGTGTTGGGAGCTCAATCAGACTTGATATCCGTAGTGTTGCGCCTTTTTACCCTTAATTATGGCTAGGTATCGATGAGGCTTATGGGGGTCCGATTGGTATACAAGCTTAGTCGGTAGGGCCTTACACCTACGTACATCACTCTACTATTATCTAGATTTTTGTTACAGTCATTGGTACAAATAAACTTTTCCTCGTTCTGGCAAATTTGAGTTACTTGGAACCTACAGATATACATTACCTGGTTGTGATAAACAATTGTAGAAGAATCATATTATGGTTTATTGCTGCTTTATTTACAGTTTTTACTCAATCAGCCTACAATGCCTATTCGATACCATATCCCTGGTACTCATCGCTATATTTCTGCATCTATTTCATGGTGGAGGTCCTAACACCAGCCATCCTTGATGATTCTTCTTGTGATAGCTATGTTGGAAACTAGTGGTGAGCATTGGACATCTATGGATCTTTCCAGTCTCCTTCTGTATTTATGGCTGTCTTTTATGACTTGAGACTTGACCTGTGTATTATTTTGGTCTTATATACATATACAGTAGTCTTGTATAGGTGTCTTTTAAGTCTTGGGAGTGGATATTCTGTTGTTATATTAATGTATGTCCAGTATTAAATTGTACTTATGTTCGCTTTGATTAACTATTCTGTTGTGTCGGTTACTCGTTATTCCAGGATAGGGTTAGGCTTGCCTATCAGGGGTAAGGTAGGTGCCATCATGACCTATAAGATCGGGTTATGATAGAATATATTGACAAAATATCACTGAGGATTACGCTCAGTCCTATATAATACTAAATATGATATCAATATACCGACAGAATATCACATAAGCAAAATAAGATAGAAGATCAAGTGGGATAAATGAATAGATAATTTGGGTCACTTAACTATTAAGTGTAAATAAATAGGACTATCTTGATTTTTAATAAATAATTTTATAATTGAGTTTATTTTGTATAATTTTTTCAAGAACTATTCAATACTCTTTTTTTATGTAACAGAACAGAACAAGCCTTGAGATTTGCTATACGTAATCATTATTTATTACCGTAAGTCCAATGTTAGGGATGACACTGCCATGTGTGTCAATTTGCATTCAGAAATGAACGAAATACTTTTATATATAGGATACGAAAAAAATAATATAACTATGAAAATTTTATGGTTAGGAATATAAATTTCAATTATTTATAGTCATAATCATACTACAATTTTTTGAATAACAAAATTTGAAATAAATTATTTCTTTTTTAATTTTCGTGATGATTCAAATAATTTGTAACATAGTATTCACTTTTTTAAAAAATAATCGTTATAGTTCATCTCCTAAAAGTCAATTTGATTAGATTAATTAAATATTTTAAATTTAACATTAAAATATAACATAAAAAGTAGTATAAGTTTGTAATTTTTCTCATATCAATATTTAAAAAATTAAGTCTAAAACTATTTATCAAAATTTAAGGAGTTTAACTCTTGAAAAGCCATACTAACAAATGTTTTGGGACTGAAAAACTAGTTGAAGAAAGATCTATCAAAAGCAATATTCATGCCAGGATATTTAGACCCATCCAAATTGTAACTTTTTTCAAGTTTGAAAACCTAAATAATGGGCAAATATTAAAAAAATGTTACTAAATAATATGTCAGAATAAAGTTGACAATCTTTATATAGCACACCATTAACGTCGACAAAATCTATAAAAAAATCATTTCTTTATTTGATAGTAGAAGGAATTTACTATTGCAAGAATAAGATAGATGTGCTACTAATTGAATAGAAAGGGCCTCTTAAGAAATAGTTGGAATATATATATATATAACTATCGCATTGAATCCAACTATAAATATGTACTCAAGTTGCCATATTTAACATCAAACAAATTTTTGATAAAGAAAAAACTATAACTAGTGAAAAAACTTGATAAAAAAATATAATCATAAGTTATTGATCGCATAAGAGAAAAATGAGAATAAACAAGAATTGAACAATTGCTTTTATTAGATAGGCTAATAATTTAGTTTTTATGATTGAATTAACAAACAACAATAACATACCCAGTGTGATCCCACAAGTTGGGTCTGGGGAGGGTAAGGATGTAAAGCTTACTAAACTATTGAGTGTATTATTATCAATTACTAATATGAAACTATCATTTATGAGATCTCCTCCAAAGTAATATATGATACATGTTTCATCTCCTCGTCAAAATGAAACAAAAAGAAGTGTCTCTTTTTAAGATAACTTTAAAGAAAAATTAATATTGAGCTCTCATAAGGTATATGAAAAGAACGAATTCTTAACAATAAAATTTTATATCTGCGTGATCTGCAAAATGTTAATCTTAAATAAATGTTGCATCCCAAAAAATATAAAAAAAATATTAATGAAAATTACAGACCATTTACAAAAACCTATTTGACATATAGATTTAACACATAGGTGATACAAACTAAATGAAAGCGATATAAACTAAATAAGTGATTAAATAATTTTAGACGTTCAAAACCAAAATAAAATAAAATACTAATATTCTATCTATTTACTTTTTGAATTTAATTATATAAAACTTCTTTTTTCTTGTCCACTTTCATAAAATCAAAAGCAATTGATTAAATGCTTTCCAATTTTATCATCTTCTTTGGGATAATTATTTTTCAAATCAACTAAGGTACTAGTGCAACGAGATAACAAGTCCCATTTCGACAAAACACAAGAGAGATGTTGGGTATATAAGTAAAGGTCTGGTCTATATACTGTGAGACACCTTTTAGAGTGAGCCCAAAGGGGTAATTCCGTGATTAGCTTGGCCCATGAGCGCACAATACTTCACAGTGTTGGGTCAGGTCGTTATAGATGGTATCAGAGCTACTCTTGTGTCAGACTTATCGATGTGGGTCAGAGTTCAACTGGGTTTAGACAAATCCCGGTGAGGCGGAGGAAACCTTAGTGCTAAGTCTAGAAAAGTCTTAAGCCTAGGGCCTAGATGTGAAACGATGATGGAGAATCCGAAGGGTCCCCAAACAAGCCTCTTGGCATATCATTCACACTTTCTTGGTTGCGAAAGCAAAAATAAGACAACAACAAGTAACAATAGAGTCTAAGGAAAGTGGGACTTGGGACTTCCATCTCATTATCAACATAAAAGAGCATAGAGGGAAATAAGGGACTAAGGGAAGCTTTTCATAATAACGTAGGCATAAAGGTGTCAAGCTTAATACATGCTATCAATATCCAACAACACCTCTACTTTAGATGGAGCGGCGGCCAAGACATCTTCCGAGCTCACCCTTAGAGATAAATATCCAAAAATATTAGACAAGTCTTAAAAAAGCATGTAGTAAGATAGATATTGTCTCGGGATTCGAGGACTTACCCAAAGTGAACTTCAAGCAATCCAGCTAGCCACTTGGAAGAGGAGGATCAATAGGAGCTCCGCTACCTACATGGTTATATAATGTAGGCATAGAGTATACGTTAGTACTTGGAACGAGGGGTGCAATGCAACAACATCAGAAGCCATACTATTCAAGATGCATAATCATAATCAATAGATATAATGTCAATATGATATGTATGATCAATGCTTTAGTTAAAACATGCATGTAGATAATCAACTTGCATAACATAACATACATATGTGGGAGGAGACCTTAACCGACATTTAAGACCAACTAAGATACTATTTGGAATCCCGATGCATGTCTCCCCACGGAGAAGAAGTGGTCTACTTACCAAGGTAAATCATACTTGAAACCATATTGCGGGTAACTTATCCTAGATGGATCCACTAGTAAAGCCCATTTAGAAAGATAATATAAACCTATGGTGGCACATAGTTAAGAGACCAAGCCTTTATATAAGGACCGGTGCTAAGTCTAATCCCATGGAATACTTGAAATAATCATAAATTTAATCATAACTTGAATGACTTGTAAAGATATGATAACATGGCATGAGTAGCTCATTGATATACTTGACCCCTACATGGGCATATACCTTATACTCGAGGACAAAATCAATGCATAGACTTGACCCCTTCTTGTAGGCAATGCATTTCAAATGAGGGTAGAGATTGTAAAATGCTTATCCCCTTCTAGTAACCTTGGTTTGTATATAAGGGTAATAGATATCATGCTTGCCCCCTTATATAGATATTAGTCACTCACAAGAGGGTAGGATTATAGAAATAGGACTCAACATAATTCTTGCAAATCATAGAAACCTTTCATGAGTTTAATACATGCTTGGGAGCCCATAACTTATCATATCATGTTTGTCTTGCAAATCATGCAATAATCATTTATCAACATAATAACCCTTGTCATGTAAATTTAGTCAAACATGAGGGAACATATGCTCAAAATCATACAATTTAAGAGTATAAGATAAGAAAGAGTAGAATCAAGTCATTTTAAAGTCATGCAAGACAACCCATCAATGTTGTATTAAAACCACTAATTTGGGTATAATGAAATTCATTTTAAAAGTCCACAATCCTTCATAGTTTTCATAGTTCATATTATCCATAGCCTCAATAAGATACAAATCAACTCATGGAATAAGCTTTCAATAAGTATTCATACATAATCAATCAATTCTTGATAAAATCAAACATAGCTCATGTATATAATGCATAATAGGAAGTACCTATGAAGAATTAAATCTCAAAATTATGAAATTTCATAAAAAGAGAGAGTTAGGCTCTATGAGTGAAATACCCATGGATGAAGACCCATCTACCTAAACCTTGGAGTTTCTCAAAGACAATTGGAGGAAGACTTGAAGCTTAAGTTGGGTTCTTGAAATCGAAAGTAAGTTCTTGAGATTTTTGAGATTGAAAGGGGGATTTGATGATGAATTGGGATGATTTTGGGAGGGTTTTTGAGAGTTTTAGACTTAAGAAATGGCTAAGGAATGAGGGTTTCCCATCTTAATAGGCATTGGGTTATAACCCAAAAGCCCTTGAGCGAAAACTGGAAAATGAGAAAAATTTTGTACTGGTCCATGCCCAGAGCACGATGCGGACCCATGGTGGACAGGGGGTTTTACCAGTCCACGCCCAAGGTATGACGTGAACTAATCCGGAGGCTCATTACGTCGGCTCCCATAGCAAAAAAAAGTTTTGCAAGGTGTGACGTGAACTGATCCGGAGGCTCATTGCCTCGGCTCCCATAGCAAAAAAAAATTTTTGCTATGGATCATCTAAAAATTGAAGGCTACTCATTCCTACATAATTTTGCTCCCTGAACAAGAATATGAAGTTGGATGTCCGAAATCATGCATGGATTTTGAGATATTCAAAAATTACACTATATGGCATTTTCGAAGCACATGACGGGTGTTGCGATATCTTCTCCTTGCAAACATTCATCCCTGAATGTAAAGGAAACATACACAAGAGGATTAATTGATGTGTTATAAAATTACAACATATTTAATGCCTAAAACATAGAATTTTAAATGTTTTTAATGAGACTTTTTTATGATTTTTATGTGTTTTTGTGTTGTTCTTGCTTAAAATACAGGTTGACATAATTTTGGGAGAAAATTACAGATTTTGATGAAGTTCAATACATACGAGTCACCCTAAGAGTCGTAGCCCTAGCTACGGGTCATAGTGTGGTCTTATAGCCAGAAACAATGTTCAAAAATTAGTAATTTACAAAGTGAAGGTTAGCTATATGAGGCTAACCTACGAGTCATAGGTCTCACTACGACTCGTAGGAGGGGGCCTCGTAGCTTGGAACCGTGTTGCCAAAATCTGGGCCAAGAACTATCACTAAAGACTATGAGACTACACTACGGGTCGTAGAGCAGAACATGACTTATAGCAATAAATCATAGCAGTCAAGTCCAAAATGCCAAGTGCTGACTATGAAAGCTCGATTACTACTCGTAGGTCACCATACGCGTCATACCTGCGAACCGTATCTACTACTAGCTGTATTTTCTATTTTATTTTTAGGGTCTTTTTGTAAATAGTATAAAAGTTAATGATAGGGTTTTTGAAAGGAGAGAATCGACATTTTAGAGATTCTACAACTTTAAATATTCTTAGAGAGAATTTCTCATAGGGTTTAGAGTAGATTTTAGGTTTTTAATTTGAAGACCTAATTTGGAGGTTTTGAAATCACTTGTACTCAAACTCCATTGTTTCAAGCTTGTGGTTTCAATAGCAAAGTGGTGTTGTTCTTCTTTGTTCTTGAGTAATTTCTAAACCATGTTTACTTTATTCATTATTTGTGATTTTACCCTAGTCATAAGTGGCTAAACACCGACAACTTGGGGTTGTAGGAACCATGAGGAGTTGACTTGAAATAACCCGAATTTTATGCATTTCTTTGATTGGGTAATTATACATATTATCTATTTTCTTTCATTTTGAATGTTGTTTGGTGGTGGCCAATACCAAATCCTGCCTACTATCACGATTGTGACCAAGGTTTCGATTAATGTGTTCTCATCTAATCAACAAAACCTGACCAAGGGGAGGTTGACTAGGACAATGGATAATAGTTAGTTGGAACACAATAGTTGTTGACCAAGTGCCATGGTGAAATTCAACCTTCACCTTCACCTTCACAAAAGGGCTGGAAGAACCTAAGTTACTGTCCTGCATGCAATGTCTTAATTAGAGTTATGTTATCCAGGGTATTTGAGTTAACGAATCATGGAGAACACAATTCCCAAGTTGTCCCTCAAATTGATTGTCTCTTTGCATTAGTAGTGTAGTGTTTTTATTTTTTTACTTCTAATCACAACCTTTCCCCATTCTATAGCATATAGTCGATTGATACTAGAAATTGTTATTCGTGAGTCAATATGGTCAACCTCGTAATCCCTATGGATTCAACCCTAATATCTGTCGATAGCGATCGCTTTACTATTGGAGCATGAACATCAAAATTTATGGCGCCATTGCTGGGGAATACAATGAGGTTTTGACTTGATTTCACCAGTGATCAATTCGAGTGTTAATTTCTTAATTCTCTTATATTTTACTTTTATTTTTTCATTTTTTTGTTTCTTTCTAGGGTGTTAAAAAAAGAGAGAGATTGGCGGAGTGTCCCTAATCACAACATTAGCATTCACATATGCCCATGTATGAGGAGCTATATTATAAGGACACTTGGTTTTCAGCTGATCCGATGTGGGGTTTTCAGACCAACATCCAATGGTCCTATCAAGACTATTGGCACCAAGGCCAAGGAAACTATAATTAGACTCATGGAAGAGAATTCTCTTACAGTGATAGCCAGGGTGGTTATTATGAGAAAAATAGTGGTCCAGATGATGAGTAAAGTAGTAGATGGTCTCAGGAATGCTCCTTATATGCCATCACATTATTACAATGCAGGCACAAAAAATTCAAGAATAGAGGAGATGTTTGATCGCCTATTAAAAAAGGCTGAGACACGGGATGAGACTCTACATGGAATGAGATCTGTAATTACAATCATTAATAAGAAAATAGAGTCTCATTATTTGGCTATCAAACAACTTGAACAATAGTTTGGTCAAATACTGACTCTACTTGATCAGCGTCTAAGTGTTAGATCGCCTAGCAATGCAGTTCAAACTCCAACGAGTGAAGAAAATATGTGGTGGTGGCTACTAGAGGTGGCAAAAACATCATTGATCCTCTTATGTTGGTTGAGCTAAAATATATTCATGCAGAGATAGCTACAAATAAGGATGTGGTTTATGGAAATGAGTGTGGCAAGGATCTGGTAAATGAATCAGTAAAAGAGCCAAAGCAGTACAAGTCAGTCCCAAGGACTCCTCCTTTCCCCCCCTCAAAGACTCAAGAAGAGGGAGGAGGAAAGCAAGGTCAAGCTCTCTCTCTCTCTCTCTCTCTCTCTATGCTAAAACATCCATCCATCAACTTCCCTCTCATAGAAGCAGAGGAGAAGATGCCCACCATACCTTGCATAATTAGAGACATAGAATTCGCAAGGGCACTATGTGATCTAGGTGCCAACATAAATCTGAAGCCACTTGTAGTCTACAAGAAGCATAGATTGGGAGCCTCTACTCTAAATAACAGGCAATATCTAATACTCGTTTCCCTCATTTTTATACCACCACCCTTTGAGCATGATATAAAGTTAGCAAAGAAATTAGGAGTCCAATTCATAAGTTCAAGATGGAAAAAAGAGCAAAATTATGGAGGAGAAGGTTTGAGAAACTGGTGAAGTTTGAGTAACCAAGTGGTCAAAGTCATGCCGCGACAATAAATCAGGCGCTTCTGAGGAGGCAACCCAAGGTATAACCCCTTGTACTTATTCTGATTTTGTATTGTACATTGTGGACAAAGAGCATTTCTTTCGAGGGGATAGTTATGGATTGGGGGTGAAGTCTGAGTAGCCTTTAGTCCATATCTACCCCAAATTTTGATCCCAAGGTTTTCTTGCTATTTTTCTCATGGATGATTTTTACTTTCTGTTGAACCAGCATATTTAGGTGTTAGATATATAGTGATTATAACCTTTGGCATGTATATAATCTTGAATTGTTTTATGAATGTTTTGAAAAATGGGTACCTTTAAAATTTTTGGGATTGTTAGTTACTACTGCAATCTTGCATGTGATTTCTTTGGCAATGTTTGTTCTAATGAAGCAAAGGCAAGTTCATGCTTGAAGCATGACCTATGAGTCTATAATTGATTGTGTATGCTATGTCATGAGTGTGTGAGCAAATTTTTGTCATATTCATGCATTGTATACTGATTCAGAACGTGTCTTGTTACTATGAGATTGGATTGGAGATCTTGGTTGATTATGAAAGGATCTTAGGCCATTGTTCTTTAAGTTAGACCACTTTTGCAAGAAGGACCTACCAAATGTAATAGTTTACACCTTGTTCCAAATGTTTGAACCTCACATGTCCCTTTTCTTTCTTGATACCTGACTAGCCTAACCTTGTTTAGTGAAATACCTAGACATTGGCCGTAGTCTATCCTTGAATATGTGAACCTTGATTGAGGGAAAAAGCCTAAGTATTGGCCACCAAAGGTGGCCTTGGTTTAGGGAAAGGATATTATGTACTTCACCTCAGGCTAAAAGCCTAAGTTGAGGGTGGCCTATGTTATAGTAAAGTAACAAAAATTAGGTGATTAGTTGGGGAAGAAAGGAATAAGAGAAAATCATGTGCCGGGTGAGAGAAAAAAGGAAGAAATGGTGCCTTGAAATGAAAAAAATAGAGAAATGAAAAAAATAGCAAAATGAGTTCAAAAATGAGGTGCAATTAAAAAAGAAAAAGAAAGCACCTGGAGAAGCTTAAAAATGAAGAATGAGGGAGGTCAAAATAAAAATGGCTTTGTCAAGGTAAAAGTGTTGAAAAACATGGTTCAAGAATGACTTTTAGTCACTAATTGCCAAAGTACCATACCAAATTCCCATGAGCCTATGTTTCAAACCTATGAAGTCCTATAGTGATCCTAATCCAACTAGTCCACAATTCGGGGAATAAGTATATGGGCAGGCCTATGGTGTTGGTTGTCATGCATGAATCTTATTTGCAAGAGTGAGGATGCTTGCACAGTCCTTGATCTTTTATTGCTGATTGAGTGAAATGAAGGGACATCTTTTCTGTGAGGGAAATTGCATGACATGATTACATATGACTTGTTCGGTGATTGTGAATTATTGATACTCCTTCGCTTGTCATAGTTGGATTGTTAGATGCATCTTTGCATCTTTGTTTTCTTGGTGGCTATTCAATTAGGTTTTAGAAATGAGAGTTGGGTACCTGAGTTGGAATTGAGTAATGTATATGCCATAGAGATAGTCGCTATGTATTTCTTATTGTCTACTTATTTTGAGTCGTCGCTAGAGGACAAGCAATAATTCTAAGTTGAGGGTGTTGATTTGCTATAAATTACAGCACATTTGATACCTAAAACATAAGATTTTGCAGGTTATTAATGCGACTTTTTATGTTTTTTTATGTGTTTTTGTGTTGTTCTTGCAGAAAAATATAGGTTGGCATGATTTTAGGAGAAAATTGCAGATTTTGATGAAGTTCAGGACATACGAGCCACCTTATAAGTCGTAGCCCAAGCTATGAGTCGTAGTGTGCCCTGGTAGCTAGTAACAATGTTCAAAAATTAGAAATTTGCAAAGTGAAGGTCAGCTACATGAGGCTAACCTACGAGTCATAGGTCTCACTATAACTCATAGGAGGGGACCTCGTTGCTTGGAACAGTGTTGCCAAAATTTGGACCAAGAACTGCAATTAAAGACTATGAGAAGACACTATGGGTTGTAGAGTAGACATTGACTCATAGCAATGGATCATAGCAATCAAGTCCAAAATGCCAAGTATTGACTACAAAAGCCCGATTACGACTCATAGATCACCCTACACGTCGTACCTGTGAATGGTATCTGCTGCCACCTATATTTTCTATTTTATTTTTAGGTTCTTTTTGTAAATATTATAAATAGTTAATGATAGGGTTTTTGAAAGGAGAGACTTGATATTTTGGAGATTCTACCACTTTGAATATTCTTAGAGAGTATTTCTCTAAAGTTTAGAGTAGATATTGGGTTTTAAATTTGAAGACCCAATTTGGGGGTTTTGAAATCACTTGTACTCAAACTCCATTTTTGCAAGCTTGTGGTTTCAATATCAAAGTAGTGTTTTTCTTCATTGTTCTTGGGTAATTTCCAAATCATGTTTACTTTATTCATGGTTTGTGATTTTTCCCTAGCCATGAGTGGCTAAAGACCCACAACTTGGGGTTGTGGAAATCATGAGGAGTTGAGTTGAAATAACCCAGATTTTGTTCATTTCTTTGATTAGGTAATTGCATGTATTGTCTATTTCCTTTCATTTTGAATGTTGTTTGGTGGTGGCCAACACCAAAACCCCGCCTACTATCACGATCCTAACAAAGGTAGTGACGAATAGGAAAAGGGAAGTAGTTGGCAGTATTTGATTGTTGTGTTCTCATCTAATCCACCAAATCTGACCAAGGGGAGATGGACTGGGACAATGGGTAACGTTTAGTTGGCATACCATGGTTGCCGACCAAGCGCCATGGTGAAATTCAACCTTCACCTTCACAAAAGGGCTAAAAGAACCTATGTTATCGTCCTACATGCAATGTATTGATTAGAGTTACATTATCTGAGGTATTTGACTTAACGAATCATGGGGAGTACAATTCCCAACTTGTCCCTCAAATTGATTGTCTTTTTGCATTAGTAGTGTACTCTTTTTGTTTTCTTTCACTTCGAATCGCAAACCCCCCTATTCTAGAGAATATAGCCGATTGATACTAGAAATAATTATTGGTGAGTCAGTAAGGTCAACCCCGTATTCCATGTTTATTCAACCTTAACCTCTTGTTAGGTTTATATTTGATAGCAACCGCTTTTCTATTGGAGAGTGAACATCAAAATTTATGGCACCATTTTTGGGGAATACGACGAGGTTTTGACTTGATTTCACCAGTGATCAATTAAAGTGTTAATTTCTTAATTCTCTTATAATGTACTTTTATTTTTGTTTTTGTTTTCTTTTCTTTCTTTTTAGGGCGTTTAAAATAAAGATAATTGCAGAGTGTCCCTGATCACAACATTAGCGTTCACAGATGCCTATGTATGAGGAGCTATATTATGAGGAGAACACTTGGTTTTCTACTGATTAGATGTGGGGTTTTCAGACCAACATCCAATGTTCCAATCAAGACCATTAGCGCCGAGGCCAAGGAAACTATAATTGGACCTGTGGAAGAGAATGCTCTTACAGAGATAGCCAGGGTTGCTATTATGAGAAAAATCGGGGTCCAGACATCAAGTGGAGTAGTAGATATGGTCTCAGGAATGATCCTTATATGCCACCACATTATTACGATGCAGGCATAAGCAATTCCAAAATTGAGAAGATGTTTGATCACTTGTTGAAAAAGGTTGAGACACGGGATGAGACTCTACGTGGAATGAGATCAGAAATTACAATCATTAGTCTGAAAATAGAGTTTCATTATGTGGCTATCAAACAGCTTGAACAATAGTTTCATCAAGTATTGACTCTGCTTGATCAGTGTCAGATTGGTAGATCGCCTAGCAATATAGTTCAAACTCCAAAGAATGAAGAGTATTGTGTAGCGGTGACTACTAGGGGTGGAAAAAGCATCATTGATTCTCCTATGCCGATTGAGCTAAAAGATGTTCATGCAGAGATAGATGCAAATAAGGATGTGGTGTATGGAAATGTGTGTGGCAAGGATATGGTAAATGAATCAGTTGAAGAGCCAAAGTAGTAAAAGCTGGTCCCAAGGCCTCCTCCTCCTTTCGCTTAAAGACTCAAAAAGAGGGAGGGGGAAAAGCAAGGTCATGCTCTCTCTCTTCATTTTAAAGCATCCATCCATCAACATCCCTCTCATCAAGTTAGAGGAGAAGATGCCCCACCATACCTTGCATAATTAGAGACGTAGAGTTTGCAAGGACACTATGTGATCTAGGTGCCAGTATAAATTTGAAGCCCCTTGCGGTCAACAAGAAACTTAGATTGGGAGCCTCTACTCCAAATAACAGGAAATAACTAGTATTCGTTCCCCTTATTTTTATACCACAACCTTTTGAGCATGATAGAAATTTGGAACAAGAAATTAGGGGTCCAATTCATAAGTTCAAGGTGGAAGAAAAAGAAAAATTGTGGAGGAGCAAGGTTTGATAAATTTGTGAAGTCTGAGTAACCAAATGGTCTAAGTCATGTCGCGACAATAAATTACGCGCTTCTTGGGAGGCAACACAAGGTATGACCCCTTCTGTTATTCTAATTTTGTATTTTACATTATGGACAAATAATATTTCTTTGGAGAGGGTATGGGTAATTATGGATTGGGGTGAAGTCTGAGTAGCCTTTAGTCCATAAGTACCTCAAATTTTGATCCCAAGGTTTTCTTGCCTATGTTCTTTTTCCTCGTGGATGATTTTTACTTTTTGTTGAACTGGCATATTTAGGTCTTGTAGATAATTTGTAGATATATAGTGATTATCACTTTTGGCATGTGTGTAAATCTTGAATGGTTTTATGAATGTTTTGAAAAATGGGTACCCTCAAAATTTTTAGGATTATTGGTTTCTATTGCATTCTTGCATGTGATTGGTTTGGCAATATTTGTTCTGATGAAGCAAAGGCAAGTTGATGCTTGAAGCATGACCTGTGAGTCTATGATTGATTGTGTATGTTATACCATGAGCGTATGAGCAAATTTTTGTCATATTTATGCATTGTATACTGATTCATAACTTCCCTTATGACTCTGAGATTGGATTGAAGATCTGTGTTGATTAGGAAAGGATCTTAGGTCATTGTTCTTTAAGTTAGTCCACTTTTGCAAGAATGACCTACCAAATGTAGTAGTTTACCCCTTGTTCCAAATGTTTGAACCTTACATGTCTCTTTTCTTTCTTGATACCAGACTAGCATAACCTTATTTAGTGAAATACCTTGATATTGGCCCTAGTCTATCCTTGAACATGTGAACCTTGATTGAGGCAAAAAGCCTAAGTTGAGGGTGGCTACCAAAGGTGGCTTCTATCCTTGAACATGTGAACCTTGATTGAGGCAAAAAGCCTAAGTTGAGGGTGGCTACCAAAGGTGGCTTGGTTTAGGGAATGAATATTGTGTACTATACCTCATGTTAAAAGCCTAAGTTAAGGGTGGCTTATGTTGTGGTAAAGTAACAAAAATGAGGTGATTTGTAGGGGAAGAAAGAAAGAAGAGAAAATCATGTGCCGTATGAGAGAAAAAAAGAAAGAAAAGGTTCCTTGAAATGAAAAAAATAGCAAAATGAGTTCAAAAATGAGGCACAGCTGAAAAAGAAAAAGAAAGCACCCGGACAAGCTTAAAAATGAAGAATGAGGGAGGTCAAAATGAATGTCACGACCCAAGCCTAGGGCCTAGACTTGACACGACGAATGGGGAACCCGAAGGGACTCTAATAAGCCTCTTAACATATCGTCACACATCCTTGGTTGCAGAAGCATAAAAAAAATATATTCAAATAAAGTAAGTGCAAGGGGACTAAGGGAAACTTGCATAAACATCAAAGTCAAGAGTCAAGCTCTTACATAGTACACACCTTGTCCAACATATACCTCTAAAACATAGAAAGAGCGGGGGACAAGACAAGGTAACCGGACTCACCTTCATAGTCAAATATAACATAAGGTAGTGTTTCAAAACATAGATAATAGGGAAATGACATAACCAAAGTCCCCAAAATGGAGGACTCACCACAAGCAGGGAGTAGCACCGTCTAACCACGTGGAGGAGGAGGAGGATCAACTCAGGCACCGGTCCCTACATGGTGATACCATGTAGGCAAGAGTATACGTTAGTACATTTGAATGTACTAACTATGTGTGATGCAATGCGACAAGAGATAGGCATCATAATCCAAAATGCAAAAATGATAGATAATAGGCATATTATAGCAAGATGGCATGTATGATCAATGCATATGTAAATCATGCTTAATATATCATGCTCATATAGAATATCATATGTGAAGAATAAGACCAAGAAAGCTATCCAACGTATAAATCCCTTGGTGGTTGATGGTTGTCGCACCCTGCCATCCATGGTGACGAAGTATAAACCCCTCGCATGGTTGATGGTGGTCGCACCCCGCCATCCATGGTGACAAGGTATAAACCCCTCACATGGATGATGATGGTCACACCCTAAACATCCATGGTAACGAGGTATAAACCCCTCACATGGTTGATGATGGTCATACCCAAACATCCATGGTGACGAAGTATAAACCCCTCCCATGGTTACCCGAGCTCTTTTCTCCCCGGATGTAAAATTAACTTTAAATCATGCATTATTAAGCAAAAGAGGGTTTAGGCACCATGGGTTAAGGGACCCAATGGTTCAACACCACATAACTTAGCTTTGGAGAAGTTCTTGGTGAAGGTTGAAGATGGAGGCTTGAAGCTTGAAGAGAATCCTTCTTTCGGATGAGGGTTTTAAGTCTTGAATTTTGGAATGAAAATATGGCTAAGTGTTTTAGTGAGTGTTGGGAAATGTTTTTGGGGGATGTGAGGGTGAAATTTTTGGTTTTTGAGAGTAAAATAAGACCAAGTATGGGAATGGGTTTTGATATAAGAGTAAAACAATTTTAAGTATAAGTGAAAACATGCTTGGGAAATTTAGGCCCAACATTTAGAAAAATATTGAGTAGGCTAACAAAAGACAGCACCCAGATACGAGGCAACGCAAAAACTCCAATTAGACATCCCTGATGCTGAAAGCTCTCTGGAAATTGTACCATGTGAAATTTCATAAATCTATTTCTTTTCTTTAAAATCGAGGTTAGACATTTGTCACCCTAATTTGCACCCCTTGAATAAGAATATGAAGTTGGATTTTCTAAATAACGAATGGATTATTTTTGGGCATTCCGAGGCACATTTTTGGATACTTTTGGGGTTGTTTCAATATCTCTCCCTTTAGAACATTCGTCCCCGAATGTAGAAGAGACGTACAAGACAAGAGTAATCATGAATGAATCAGCCCAAACAAGAATGCAACATAACATGTAAAACACCATTTTCAAATTCTCAACAAAAGTGTAAAATTATCATAAGTTTACCAACTTAAACATAAATGCATGTGAATGACTTAGGGCTGAAATGTAAGGCTTGAAGTCACATATGGAAAATAGGAGTAGTACCTTAGGCTTGAGTAGAGTGGAAGAGATAAGAGTACTGCTTTTGCATGTCCGCTTCGGCCTCCCAAGTAGCACTTTCGACTTGTTGGTTCCTCCAAAGGACCTTAACAGATGCCACCTCTTTGTTCCTCAATCTCTTCACTTGCCTATCCAAGATCTGAACTAGAACCTCCTCATAAGTCAAGTTATCCTCAACAAACCCATAACATCAAGAGGCATATTACACTAGGGTTACCAACACACTTTCTCAACATAGAAACATGGAATACCGGATAGACCAAATTCATCTCATTAGGCAACCTCAACTCATAAGCCACCTTACCAATCCTCTTTATCACCTCATAGGGACCAACATCCCTACAAATTCATCTCATTAGGCAACCTCAACTCATAAGCCACCTTACCAATCCTCTTTATCACCTCATAGGGACCAACATACCTAGGACTCAATTCCCCTTTATGCCAAACCGGACCATACCCCTTTTATTAGAGAAACCTTCAAATGCTAGAGTGATCTCAATTCCCCTCCAGATCTAGCCCCAATAAAGCCACGTTTCCAACCTCAAACCAACCCACCAGTGATCTACAATGTCTCCCATAAAGAGCCTCACCAAAGTAAATTGTGCACCACGATCCGATATAATGGATAAGGAAACCCCATGCAACCTCACTAACTCATGGATGTACAACCTTGCATACTCCTCAACCCCATATGTAGCCTTGACCGGTAGAAAGTGAGCCAATTTCGTCATCCTATCAACCACCACTCAAAAGGAATCAAAACCTTTCCTAGGCTTGGCCAACCTAACCACAAAATCCAGGTTAATCACCTCCCATTTCCAAGTAGGAATCTTTATATCTTGGGTTAGGCCACCTGGCCTTTGGTGTTCGGCTTTGACTTGTTGACAACTATGGCAA
>DF363581.1:21583-33430 GCA_000787875.1 Solanum virginianum
CATGGCCTTTGGTGTTCGGCTTTGACTTGTTGACAACTATGGCAACCGGAAACAAATTTGGCAATATCTCTCTTCATGCCTCCCCACCAATAGACTTCCCTCAAGTCTCTACATATTTTTGTGGAGCCGGGGTGGATAGAATAAAAGGAATTATGGGCCTTATCAAGAATTCTCTCCCTCAAACTATCAACACATGGCGCACACAACTTACCTTGATATCTAAGGGCCCCATCTCCCCCTTGGGAGTAAACCTCTATCTTGCCCTCTTTCACCAAGGCCTTCAACTCTAGCAAGGAGGAGTCTATATCTTGTTTAGCCATCACCTCATCAACCAAAGAAGATTTAGAACCATCCACAACAACAACACCATTACCCACATCATCCAACCTCACCCCCAATCTAGCCAATCCATGTACCTCCCTAGCCATCTCCCTACCACCGTCATCCACATGAGCTAGGCTACCTATGGACACCTAAGTCAAAGCATCCGCCATAACATTTGCCTTACCCGGATGGTAATGCACACTCATGTCATAGTCCTTAAGAAGTTATAGCCACCTTTTCAATGTTTGGAAGCTTTTCTCACACTCACCGGTCCATACAAACTTCACCTTCTTTTGAGTCAATTTTGTCATAGGAGAGGCAATGGAGGAGAACCCACTCGCAAACGTTCTATAGTAACCCGCAAGGCCCAAAAAACTCCTCATATCCGACTAGGTCAATGGTGAAATAAGGCTAAGTATAGATATTTCCAAGTTAAACTTTCTATAGTAACCCGCAAGGCCCAAGAAACGCCTAATATCCAACGGGGTCAATGGTTTAGGCCAATTCCTAATCACCTCAGTTTTCTTAGTATCCACTTTAATGCCATCCCCCGATACGACAATGACCCAAGAATGCAACCTCCCCCCAACCAAAACTCATACTTGTGATATTGCATACAATCTCTCCTCCCCCAATCTTTGCAACACAACCCTCAAATGATCCATATGCTCTTCCCTACTATGAGAATAGATAAAAATATCATCAATGAAGACCACAACAAAGGAATCAAGGTAGGGCTTGAAGACCTAATTCATTAGGTCCATGAAGATGGCCGGTGCATTTGTCAACCAAAGGACATCACCACAAATTCATAATGCCCATATCTAGTCTGGAAGGCCGTCTTGGGAATATCACACTCCCTCACCCTCACTTGATAGTAACTGGACCGAAGATCAATCTTAGAAAAAAGCTAGCCCCTTGCAATTGGTGAAACAAGTCATCAATCCTTGGACAATGATATCTATTCTTTATACTGACCCTATTGAGTTGCCGATAGTCAATGCACATCCTAAGTGACCCATCTTTGGGAGGAACACCGGGAAGGTCATTTGAAAAGACATCAAGAAACTCATTCACAACTGGAACCGACTCAATGGAAGGGACTTTGGACTCTACATCTTTGACTCTCACAAGATGATACAAAAACCTCTTGAAAATCAACCTATAGGCTTTAATGCATGAGATGATCCCCTCACTATTACATCATGACTTTCCCACTCAAGGATGGATTCATTTCAAAATTGAAACTTGACCCTACAGGTTCTATAATCGATAGAAGCATAGTATATGTGCAACCAATCCATCCCAAGAATAATATAAAAATCAACCATATCTAATTCAACGTGATCACATGGTAGGATTTTATGCAAGATACAAACCAGACAAGTTCTATACACCCTCCTAGCAACAATAGATGCACCAATAGGAGTAGACACTTCATATGACTCATCCAATAACTCCGACTCAACATAGAACTTTTTAGCAACAAAGGGAAGGGTGGCACCCGGATCAATCAAACATATACACCCAGATAAAAAATTCTCAACATACCGATAACAACATCGACGATCTCACCAACCCCTTGCCTCCCATGTAGTGCATAAAAGTGATTGTGCCTTAGGACACCACCTTGAGGACCACCTCTACCCAATGGAACTGCATTTGAACCCCGAACTTTGCCACAGTTTCTTGGACAATCTACTTTCTTATGGCCAAACTCCCCACATTAAAAGCATGCATTAAAACCTTTCAAGCATGGGCCCTTATGACTCCCTCCACATCTAGGACACACATCATTAGGAGCCACACCAATAACACATTGAGGCCTAGGGAAGTCATTGGCAAACTCCTTATTAGTAGCATGAGGAGGCCTTTGGCCTTGAAATCTAGCACCCTTGGGAAACTTTATGCTCTCTTAGCCTCATGGCCCCTCCTCTTTCTCAGCTTCTCTTCTTCTATTTGCTCGGCATATATCATCAATTGAGATAAGTCCATGTCACTAATAAGCATTGTACCTTTCCTCTTTCTCAGCTTCTCTTTTTTCATTTGCTCAGCATATGTCATCAATCGAGATAAGTCCATGTCACTAATAAGCATTGCGGACCGGCACTCTTCACTTACCAAATCGGAGACCCCCATAACAAACTTGTTCATCCTTGACCTAGAATCGGCCACCAAGTGAGGATCATACTTCAAGAGTTGAATAAATTTGAGGGCATACTCTCTCACGCTCATACCACCTCGCTTCAAGTTCATAAATTCCGGTATCCAACACACTGCATACTTAGAGAGTTGATTAAATTTGAGGGCATACTCCCCCAAACTCATACTACCTTGCTTCAAGTTCATAAACACAACCAACTTTGCTTCCCTAAGCTCAAGAGGGAAGAACCAATTTAGGAAGGCCAATTTGAATTCCTCCCAAAGTACCACATAGCAATTACCTTTCTCACCTTTCCATTGATCAAACCAAATTTGGGCTACCCCCTTGAGTTGGTACGCCGCCTTCTCATTTGGCTCAACACCCATGATCAACAAGATTTTGTAGATTTTATCAAAATACTCTTGTGGATACACATCCACCTTTGACCCATGGAAAACCGAAGGATTCATCCTCATGAAGTCCCTTACCTCTAGCTCTCGGGGTTGTACCATGAGGGGTTTCGGCCCCTTCTTGAACTTGATTGGTCACTACTTGGGCAAAAATAGCAAGGGCATCCCGGAGCTCACCATTGGTAGGTTGGTCCTCAAGAGTTTGGGCCCCCCTTCCTCTAGTATTTGGCATGATCTAGCATCACAAAGAACAATCATTAGGGGGAAATACTTATCACAACTCTATAGCATTACTTAGGATATGATGAAGGGAAACATTTCCTAAAATGCCTTATAGCCTCCTATTCATAGTCATGATGCACTTCACAACCATGAATAGGAATCTAATCGAGGTAGTGTGCTGGACTCTGAGGATCTATCAACCTAGTAGTTTGATACCAAGTTTGTCACGACCCAAGCCTAGGGCCTAGACGTGACACGGCTAATGGGGAACCCGAAAGGACCCTAAATAAGCCTCTTAACATATCGTCACATATCCTTAGTTGCGGAAGCATAAAAAAACATATTCAAATAAAGTAAGCACAAGGGGACTAAAGGAAACTTGCATAAACATCAAAGTCAAAAGTCAAGAGTCAAGCTCTTACATAGTACATACCTTGTCCAACATACACCAAACATAGAAAGAGTGGGGGCCAAGATAAAACAATCGGGCTCACCCTCATAGTCAAATATAACATAAGGTAGTGTCTCAAACATGGATAATTGGGAAAAGACATAACCAAAGTCCCCAAAATGGAGGACTCACCATAAGCTTGGAGTAGTACCGTCTAACCACGTGGAGGAGGAGGAGGATCAACTCGGGCACCAGTCCCTACATGGTGATATCATGTAGGCAAGAGTATGCGTTAGTTCGTTTTAATGTACTAAGTATTGGGATACAATGAGACAAGAGATAGACAACATAATCCACAATGCAAAAATAATAGACAATAGGTATATTATAGTAAGATGGCATGTATGATCAATGCATATGTAAATCATGCTTAAGTATATCATTCTCATATAGAATATCATATGTGAAAAATGATACCAAGCAACCTATCCAATGTATAAACCCTTTGGTGGTTGATGGTGGTCACACCCCGCCATCCATGGTGATGAAGTATAAACCCCTCGCATGGTTGATGGTGGTCACACCCTGCCATCCATGGTGACAAGGTATAAACCCCTCGCATGGTTGATGATGGTCACACCCCAATCATCCATGGTGACGAGGTATAAACCCCTCACATGGTTGATGATGGTCACACCCCAAACATCCATGGTGATGAAGTATTAACCCTTCGCATGGTTACCCTGGCTCTTTTCCCCCGGATCGGGCATGGTCTATGCAACACTTTATATAGGATTCATCATAGGCTCTAATGCAATATCTCATATAGGAATAAACATATACATCAGTTCATTGCAACATTATAACATCATTCATATTATATCTCATGCTTTAGACCTTTAATTTCTCAAGAAACTATAACCGGACATTTTATCAAACACCTTGGGGTGTATAATGGGGGTAAAAGAGCATGCAATTTAGAGATGAAATCATGCAGGAAAATTAAAGAGAATCCTTAAATCCGGAAGAGGGTTTTGGGACTTGGTTTTTTAGAGTAAAATAAGACTAAGTATGGGAATGGGTTTTGGGAAATGTTTAGAGTGATATAAGATTAAAATAATTCTAAGTATAAGTGAAAACACGCTTGGAAAATATGGACCCAACACTTTAGAAAATATTGAGCAGGTTAAAAAAAAGACAGCGCCCAGATACACATCTTTGCATTGCCTCTAGATAAATAATGAGCCAAAGGAGAGCACTTAGATGAGTCAGCCAAAAAGAAAGACCACCAAAAGTTTCCCCAACGCGGAAAGCTCTCTGGAAATTGTACTATGTGAAATTTCATAAATCTATTTCTTCGCTTTAAAATTGAGATCAGACCCTTGTCATCCTAATTTGGACCCCTTGAATAAGAATATGAAGTTGGATTTTCGAAATAACAAATAGATTTTTAGATATAAGGAAATAATATTTTTGGGCATTCCGAGGCACGTTTTTGGCACTTTTGAGGTCATTTAATGAATTAGTTGTCAAGGGAAAAGTATTGAAAAGTGTGATTCAAGGATGTTTTATAGTCACTAATTGCCCAAAGTACCATACCAAAGCCCCATGAGCCTACGTTACAAGCCTATAAAGTCGCAGAGTGATCCTAATCGAACTAGTCAACAATCAGGAGTATGAGTATGTGGGCAAGCCTATGATGTTAGTTGTCATGCATGAATCTCATCTGCGAGAGTGAGGATGTTTGCACAGTCCCTGATCTTTGATTGCTTTTTGAGTGAAATAGACTTTTTTTCTGTGAGGGTGTTACAAGGGGACTAAAGGAAACTGCGAGAGTGAGGATGTTTGCACAGTCCCTGATCTTTGATTGCTTTTTGAGTGAAATAGACTTTTTTTCTGTGAGGGTGTTTTATGACATAATTAGCATATGACTTATTCGGATGCATCATTATGTCTTCATTTTGTCAAATGCATCTTTATTCGGATGCATTGTCAGATGCATCATTATATCTTCATTTTTTTGTGGCTACTTAATTACGCTTTAAAAATGAGAGTTGGGTACCTGAGTTGGAATTGAGTGATGTAAATGCCATAGGGATAGTTGCTATGTATTTCTTATTGTCTACTTAGATTGAGTCGTCGCTTGAGGACAAGCAATAATTCTAAGTTGAGGGTGTTGATGTGATGTCAAATTACAGCACATTTGATGCCTAAAACATAATATTTTACATGTTCTTAATGCGACTTTTTATGGTTTTTATGTGTTTTTGTGTTGTTCTTGCAGCAAATATAGGTTGGCATGATTTTGGGAGAAAACTGCAGATTTTGATGAAGTTCAAGACATACGAGCCACCCTATGAGTCGTAGCCCAAGCTACGAGTCATTGTATGCCCTCGTAGCCAGAAATAGTGTTCAAAAATTAGGAATTTGCAAAGTGAAGGTCAGCTATACGAGGCTAACCTATGAGTCGTAGGTCTCACTACGACTCGTAGGAGGGGGCCTTGTAACCAGGAATAGTGTTGCCCAAATTTGGATCAAGAACTGCAACTAAAGACTACGAAAAGACACTACGGGTCGTGGAGCAGACCACAACTCATAGAAATGGATCGTAGCAGTCAAGTCCAAGATGCCAAGTACTGACTACGAAAGTCCAATTATGATTCGTAGATCACCCTATGCGTCGTACCTGCGAACAGTATCTGCTACCAGCTGTATTTTCTACTTTATTTGTAGGGTCTTTTTGTAAATAGTATAAATAGTTAATTATAGGGTTTTTAAAAGGAGAGACTCGACATTTTGGAGATTCTACCACTTTGAATATTCTTAGAGAGCATTTCTCTTAGGGTTTAGAGTAGATTTTAGGATTTTAATTTGAAGACCCAATTTGGGGGTTTTGAAATCACTTGTACTCAAACTCCATTATTGCAAGTTTGTGGTTTCAATATCAAAATAGTGTTGTTCTTCATTGTTTTTAAGTAATTTCTAAACCATGTTTACTTTATTCATTGTTTGTGATTTTGCCCTTCCCATGAGTGGCTAAACACCGACAACTTGGGGTTGTAGGAACTATGAGGAGTTGGCTTGAAATAGCTCAGATTTTGTGCATTTCTTTGATTGGATAATTGCATGTATTATCTATTTCCTTTCATTTTGAATGTTGTTTGGTGGTGGCTAACACCAAACCCCAGCTACTATCATGATCCTGACCAAGGTAGTGACAAGATTAGATTGATGTGTTCTCATCTAATCAACCAAACATGACCAAAGGATGGTTGACTGTGACAACGGGTAACCATTAGTTGGCACACTATGGTGGCCGACCAAGTGCCATGGTAAAATTCAACCTTCACATTCATAAGAGCATTAGAAGAACCTAAGTTATTGTCCTTCATGCAATGTCTTGATTAGAGTTATGTTTTCCAGGGTATTTGAGTTAACGAATCATGGGGAACATAATTTCTAAGTTGTCCCTCAAATTAATTGTCTCTTTGCATTAGTAGTGTAGTGTTTTTATTTTCTTTCACTTCCAATAGCAAACCCCCCTCATTCTAGAGAATATAGTCGATTGATACTTGAAATAATTATTGGTGAGTCAATATAGTCAACTGTGGATTTGCCCCTAACCTCTGGTTAGGTTTATACTTGATAGCGACCGCATTACTGTTGGAGCATCAACCTCAGTAATTAGGAGACTTTCAGCCCGACATAAATGCAATAAATGAACTTAAACATCATTTTCAAAATGTTTTAATCATATACATCAAAAATCACCAAAACTTGTTATCATTAACATGTATGTATGCAAAAATGACATGAGGGCTGAAACTTAAGACTTGAAATCATATATAGGACTTAATTAACCTTTGGCTTGAGTAGTATGAAAGAGGTATGGATATTGCTTCTTCATGATGGTTTGAGCTTCCCAAGTGGCACTTTCAACTTCTTTTGCCTACTTTGAGCCATCTTGAATCTCTTCCTTATCAACCTCACCTTCTCTAAAGCTTTCATTACCAAATTTGGGCCTAACAAAGCCATTTCCCATACATTAAACCACCTAATCGGGGATCTACAACGCCAACCAAATAAAGCTTCAAAGAGAGCCATGCCAATGCTAGAGTGATAGCTATTGTTATAAGCAAGATTAATGAGTGGAAGATGTTCATCCCGACTACCCTTTAACTCAAAAACACAAACCCTAAGCATATCCTCAAGTGTTTGAATTGTCCTTCGGCTTAGCCATCCGTTTGAGGATGAAAAGCCATGCTAAGCTTTGACTTTGGTACCAAGACCCTTTTGGAAGGATCTCCAAAAATAAGAAGTGAATTGAGCACTACAATCTGAAATAATAGACAATGGTACTCCATGCAACTTACCAACTCATGAATATATAACTTGGCTTATTCCTCGGTACCATAGGTTGTTTTAACCGGTAGAAAGTGAGCCGACTTTGTCATCCTATCAATGATAACCCAAATAGAATCAAAATGCTTTCTAGCCTTTGGAAACCCAATCACAAAATCCATCTTAATCTTTTCCCACTTCCAAGAAGGAATTTTTATGTCTTAGTCTAGGCCACCTGGCCTTTGATGTTCGGCTTTGACTTATAGGCAATTGTAACTGGCTACAAACTTAGCAATATCTCTTCTCATACCACCCCACCAATATACCTCCCTTAAATCTCTATGCATGTCAGGACCCAAGCCTAGGGCTTAGACGTGACATGGCAAATGGGGAACTTGAAGGAACTCCAAATAAGCCTCTTAACATATCATTACACATCCTTGATCGAGAAAGCAATTAAACAACATAATAAAAGTAGAAATAAGGAAAAAAGGACTAAAGGGATACTTCCATCGCATAAGCATCATAACAAGAGAGTGGAGGCTCTACACATAACATGTCCAACAACACCTCTATTACATAGATTAGAGCGGGGGCCAAGACAAGCAACCGGGCTCACCCTCATAGTTAATACATACATAAAAGAAAGATAGTCTTAGTACATAGTATGAGATCATAGACGTGGTCTATGGAATAGAGGACTCACCAAGTCGCTTGAGAGAATTCATACAAGCCACGTAGAGGAAGATACTCAAGTGGGGCTCCGGTTCCTACATGATGTCATCATGTAGGCAAAGAGTATGCGTTAGTACGTTTGAATGTACTAAATATGTAGAATGCAATGCAACAAGAGATAAGCAACATAATCAAAATGCATAAGCATAGGCGATGAGTTGCATTTAACAATATGGCATGCATGAAAGAAGCTTGAAGTAAATCATGCTTACATAGAGCATAATCTATGGGCAAGAAGAGACCATCATTATAGAGTTCATAGTTTATCAAGGTTTCCCTTGATTGGTTGGGTGATCGTCTCACCCTACCACCCATGGTGATTGAGGTACAAACCCCTCAACCTAGTAATCATGGTACGAACCCCCTGATTAGTTGGTGATCATCTCACCCTACCACCTATTATGATTGAGGTACAAACCCCTCAACCCGGTTATCAAGGTACAAATCCCTCGACATGGTTACCTGGGCTCTTAACCCCCTGAATAGGTCATGGTCAATTTCCAACGCTATATAGGAGAATATCATATACACACATTCCATTTATCATTATAAAGTCATTAATCTCATAAGACATGCATTGTACCTTATATTCCTCAAGAAATCATAACTAGATATTTTATCAAACACTTGACAGGTGTATATAGCTAGTGTAAAACCATACAATTCAAGAGTGGAATCATCCTAAAAAATTCAGTGTAAAACTATCAATAGATACTTGGTAACACCCTCAAGCAAATCTCATAATAGATCTTAGATTCTTAGCTCAAAACATCCTTAAACAATCACAATTTCATGAAACCCCAACATAGTGTGCAGTAAAATTCATAATAAGTAAGACATGTGAGTAAATCAACTTTAAATCATGCAATGTAGGTAAAAAGAAAGCTTGGGCACCATGGGTGAAAGGACCCATTGGTTGAAACCCACATACCTTGACTTTGGGGAATTCCTTGAAGAATATTTGAAAGGAGACTTAAAGCTTGGATGAATTCCTTGGGATCCAGAAGGGATTTGGACACTTGAATTTTGTGGTGAAATATTGTCTAAGTGTTTAAGAGAGTATTTGGGACTGTCCTGTATGATATGAAGGTGAAATATGACTAAGTTAGGTATTTTCACGCATGGAAAGGCTTAGGCCCAAGACCCAAAAGCCTTGGACCAAAGTGAAAAAGAGTGGCATAAAAATACACACTGCCGCACCCAAGGCGCTTCACTCCAAGGGGGCGCTAGCTCTCTAGAAATCGTATCCTTGTGATTTTCAAATTTTGTTATGGTTGCTCTTAAATCAGGATTAGACCTATTTTCCTCTCAATTTTGCCCGCTGAATAAGAATATGAAGTCGAATTTTTTAAATCACAGACAGATTTTGAGATATATGAAAATTACAATTTCGAGCACTTTTGAGGCACATTTTTAGGCACTTTTGTAGGATCATTTCAATATCTCCCTCTAGGGAACATTCATCCCCGAATGTCGAAGAAACATATATGGGAGACATAAACATGATAATTTCAGCCCACATAAGTGTAAAATCATCATGAACTTGTCCATCTAAACATAAAGGCATGCAAATGTCATGGCCTGAACTTAAACTTAAATTCACATAGGGGACTTAGAATTAGTATCTTAGGCTTGAGTAGAATGGAAAAGATAAGGATATCAATTTTGCATGTCCGCTTCGGCCTCCTATATAGCACTTTCGACTTGTTGATTCCTTTAAAGGACCTTAACGGAAGCAACATCCTTGTTCCTTAGCCTCTTCTCTTGCCTATCTAAGATCTCCGTTGGAACTTCTTCATAAGTCAAGTTATCTTCAACTATACCTACAACAACCAATGGAACAATAGCATTCAGATCACCCACACATTTCCTCAACATAGATACATGAAACACTGGATGAACCAAATCTATCTCGCTAGGCAACTCCAACTCATAAGCTACCTTGGCAATCCTCCTCATTACACTATACGGACCCACATAACTTAGACTCAACTTGCCCTACTTACAAAAATGAACTAACACCACTCAAATAGACCCAATCACCAACTTTGAATTCAAGATCCCTTCTCCTCATACCGGCATAGGACTTTTGGTGACTTTGGGCTATCTTTGACCTTTCTCTAATCATTCTAACCTTCTCAAGAGCCTTTAAAACAAGATCTGGTCCCAACAAAGCCACCTCTCCAACATCAAACCACCCAACTGATGACCTTCAATGTCTACTATAGAGAGCCTCAAAAGGGGGTCATACCAATGCTAAAATGATAGCAATTGTTATAGGCAAACTCAATCAATAGAAAATGATTATCCCAACTGCCCTTAAGCTACAATACACAAGTGCTAAGCATATCCTCAAGTGTTTGGATAGTTCTTTTGGCTTAGCCATCTGTTTGACGGTGGAAGGCTGTACTAAGTTTAAGTCTTATACCAAGACAAATTTGAAAGGATCTTTTGAGCACTACGATTCGATAAAATGGACAAAGAAACCCCATGCAACCTCACCAAGTCATGAATATACAACATACCATAATCTTCAGTCCCATATATGGTCTTAACCGGTTAAAAGTGAGCCGATTTCGTCATCTTATCAACCACAACCCAAATGGAATCAAAACCCTTTCTAGTGTTGGACAACCCAACCACAAAATCCATATTAATCTCCTCCCACTTCCAAATAAGAATCTCTATGTCTTGGGTTAAGCCACCTGACCTTTGATGTTTGGCTTTGACTTGTTGGAAACTATGACAATCGGAAACAAATTTGGTAAAGTCCCTCTTCATACCGCCCCAACTATATGCCTCTCTTAAATCCCTATATATCTTAGTAGAACCAGGGTGAATAAATAGGAAGAACCATGAGCCTTATCAAGAATCTTTTCTCTCAATCCATCAACACAAGGCACAAATAACCTACCTTGGTATCTATGGTTTCCATCCCCCCTAGGGAGAAAACTGTAACACCTCGCATTTTATAATACTAGTACCATGTGAAGGAAATATGATATGGCTAAATTTACTTAGTTTCAATTTTCTAGCTAATCGGAGAAGAGACCGACATTGAATTTGTTCAAGTCCAAGTATGGATAAAATTGTGTTAAGAGTGCAACTTTGGCCCATGTCGTAAGTATCATTAAATCACTATTCTTACAGCCCAATATAAAGAATAAGATGAGCCCAAGTATTCACAACCCATTTGGCTTAATGGACTCAAATTTAAATGGATAAAAATATGGAAGAATAGGCAGCCAAGGCCCATCCATTTTGTGCTCCATTTAGGCCCA
>DF363580.1:1486-17825 GCA_000787875.1 Solanum virginianum
TATTATCTAATTCTGAAGTAAATTCTAACTCATAGGCAACCTTCCCAATCCTCCTCATAATTTGGTAAGGTCCGATATAGTGTGGGCTTAACTTCCTTTTGTTTTCGAACCTCACAACACCCTTCACAGGTGATATTTTCAAGTATACCCATTCATCTACCTCGAATTCCAAGTCTCTTTCTTCTCACATCAGTGTAGGACTTTTGGTGGCTTTATGCAGTTTTCAACCTCTCTCTAATAACCTTTACCTTCTCCATGGATTGGTGGATAAGGTCAGGTCCAATCAGCTCAGATTCACCAACCTCAAGCCACCCAATCGGTGACCTACACCTCCTCCCACAAAAAGCTTCATAAGGGGCCATTTGGATACTTGCATGATAATTATTGTTGTATGCAAACTCGATCAATGATAAGTGTCATCCCAGTTTCTCTTAAATTTGAGAATGCAAGCCCTTAATATATCCTCCAATGTCTGGATGGTACACTCTGCCTGGCCATTCGTCTGAGGGTGAAAAGTTGTACTCAGATTTACCCTGGTATCTAATCCCTTTTGAAAAGATCTCTAAAATTGGGAGGTGAATTGAGTCCCTCTGTCTGATATGATAGACAAAGGAACTCCATGCAACCTCACAATCACAATCTCACGAATATATAACTTAGCATACTCCTATGCGGTGTTAGTTATTTTGACTGCCAAAAAGTAAGCTGATTTAGTCATCCTATCCATGATCACCCATATCGAATCATGCTGTTTTTGGGACCTTGGTAAACCGGTATGGAAATTCGTGTTGATCATCTCCCAATTCCACTCAGGAATTTTGAAGTTTTGAGCTAATCCACATGGTCTCTAATATTCAACCTTGACCTGTTGACATTTGGGACACTTTCAAACAAATTCGGCAATATCCCTTTTCATTCCATTCCACCAATAGATTTCTCTAAATTCGTGGTACATCTTGGTGGAACCAGAATAAATAGAACATCTGGAACTGTGAGCTTCGATCATGATTCTCTCTTGGACACCATCAACATCAGACACACACAATCTACCCTAGTACCTCAACACCCATCTCCCCCTTTGGAGAAAACCATCACTTTTTGCTTATGGATAACCTTTTTCAATTGAAATAAGATAGGGTCTTGGTCTTGCTTTTCTTTCACTTCTGACACTAAAGATGAAGCAGACCCATTCTAAACATTAACTCTGCCTTCATTGTTTTCTTCAAGTTATACTCCCAGTCGAGCCAATTTGTGCACTTTCTTAGCCAATTCTTTCTTCCTTCCTCCACATGGGCAATGCTACCCATGGACAACCTGCTAAGAGTATCAGTAACAATATTAGACTTACCTGGGTGGTAGAGAATGCTCATGTTATAATCCTTGAGCAACTCCAACCATCTCTTCTGCCACAGGTTGAGCTCTTACTGACTGAAAATATATTGCAAGCTTTTGTGATCAGTGAACACGTCCACATGCACTCCATACAAGTAGTGGCACCAAATCTTAAGCACAAACACCACTGCTGCCAACTGGAGATCATGAGTCAGATAGTTCTTCTCATGAATCTTAAGTTGCCTGGAAGCATAGGCTATCACCTTTACTCTCTACATTAGTACACAACCCAGTCCAACTCTAGATGTATCACAATATATCACAAAGTCTTCCATCCCATTAGTCAAAGTCAACACTGGCGCTATATCAATCTAGTCTTCAACTCCTGAAAACTCCTCTCACATTCGTCGAACCATTGAAACTTAACCTATTCTGAGTTAGCTTGGTCAATGGTGCAGACAAGGAAGAAAACCCCTCAACAAATCTATGGTAGTAGCCTGCCAACCCCAAGAAACTTCTTATGTCTGTTGGAGAGGTTGGTTTGGTCCAGTTCTTAACTACTTCAGTCTTCTGGGCATCCACTCTAATACCATCACCCGAGACAACTTGACCTAGGAAGGCCACTGATTTAAGCCAGAACTCATACTTTGAAAACTTGGCGTACAATTCATGGTCTTTAAGAGTTTGAAACACCACTTTAAGATAGTTGGCATGCTTCTCTTCACCTTTGGAATACACTAGGATGTCATCAATAAATACAATCATGAACATGTCAAGATATGGTCTGAATACTCTGTTCATCAAATCCATGAAAGTTGCAGATATATTAGTCAACCCAAAGGACATGACAAGAAATCAAAATGGCCATACCTTGTTCTAAAGGTTGTCTTTGAAATATCACTTTTCCACACCTTCAACTGATGGTAACCCTATCTGAGGTCTATCTTGGAGAAGCAAGTGGCACCCCGAAGTTGGTCAAATAGATTATCTATCCTGGGGAGAGGATACGTATTCTTTATTGTGACCTTGTTCAGTTGTCAGTAGTCTATGCACATTCTGAGAGATCCATCTTTCTTAAGTATGAATAGGATAGGAGCACCCCATAGAGAGATACTAGGCCTTATGAAACCTTTCTCTGGCAAGTCTTTCAGTTGCTCTTTCAATTCAGTGGGGGCCATTCTATAAGGTGGAATTGAAATGGGCTGGCTATCGGGAAGAACATCAATCTCAAAGTTAATCTTCCTATCAGGAGAGACTCCAGGCAAATCCTTAGGAAATACTTCGGGGAACTCATTTACAATGGGGACTGACTCTAGAGTAGGGGACTCATCATTATCAGACTTAACTCACATGAGATGGTAAATACAACCTTTGGAGATCAACTTTCTAGCCCTAAGATAAGAGATAAACTTGCCCATCGGTGCAATAGAACTCCCTTTCCACTCTAGGACTGGTTCATTGGGAAATTGAAACTTAATAATCTGGTCCTACATCGAAAAGAGGCATAACAAGTATGACGCCAATCCATGCTAAGAATTACTCAAAATCCACCATCTCCAACTCTACCAAGTCAACTAAGGTATCTCTATGATAGATAGATACAACACAATCTCTATAGACTCTTTCAGTTAGGATAGACTCACCAGTAGTAGTGGAAATAGAAAAAGGCTCCAGTAAACACTCTGAAAGGATCTCAATCTGACTAGCCACATAGGGAGTCACAAAGGATAAAGTGGCACCCTGGTCACGTAATGCATAACAATCAAAAGTAAAGACTCAAAGCATACCCATCACAACGTCTGGTGCTACCTCCTGATCCTAGTAATTACCCATTGTATACAGATGGTTTGTCCTACCTCCTGTGCCCATAGTAGTACCCTTCTGATGGCTACCAATTGGGGGGTGTTGCAGAGGACTATACTCTATTACTTCCTTCACTTTGTCTCCTCTTCGGGCACTCATACTGAAAGTGACCAGTCTGCCCATAAGAGTAACAAACATCTTTGCCCACACGATACTCATTCAGATGAAGTTTACCACACTTTTCACAAGGTGGCTTTCCCTTCGTACCTTGGGTCACACTAGCTTGAGATTGAGAACCCTGGGCTCTGAAGTTCTGGTAACCATAAGACTTTTGGTTCTTATCATACCTATTCTGTTGGAATGGTGCACTAGCTGCAGAGGGTGCATAATGAGAAGACCTCTTCTGAAAGTAAGACTTATCACCCTTATTCGGTCTCTGCTGATGAGCTCATATCTTGCTGATTTGGCCTTTTTGCGTAGATGCTCTTCCTTATCCCTTTTCTTATCTTTCTCTGGTTGTTGGGCATATACCATAATCCTAGAGATGTCCATGCCTGGGATCAACAAGGCTGCTTTGCATTTCTTCTGCACATGCCTACCCAAGCTAGACAAACTTTCTTATCCTTGCCCTCATGTCTTGGACCATCTCCAGAGCATATCTAGACAGCTTAATAAACTTGAGCCTATACTCCTTAACGGTCATCCCTCCTTGCTTAAGGTTCACGAACTCATCAACCTTCATTTCCCTCAACTCTTGGGGAAAGAAATGGTCAAGGAAAGCAGCTTCAAACTCCTCCTACTTCGTAGGCTCAACATCTTTACCTCTACTATTTTCCCATTGGTTGTACCAGACATTCGCAATATCTTTCAGCTCATAGGAGGCAAGCTCAACTCCTTTGATCTCATTAGTATATATGGCCTTCAAGACCTTCCACATCTCATCGATGAAGTTCTGCGTGTCCTTCTCGACCTTTGACCCTGATATATTGGCAGGCTCATCCTCAAGAAATATCTGAGCTTGGCTGCAGCTATGGGATCTTAAGAACTGGAATTTGGAGCTTGTGAATCTCGGCTATTTACCTGGGAGGCCACTAGTTGGGTAAGTATGGTAATGGCTCCCCTAAACTATGCCTTTGAGGTGGGACCTGGCTACGGCTGTGCAGGGGGTGCCTGTGGGAGCTTAGAAGTCCTGCCAGGTTGACCCCGTCTCCTTGTCTTCGTCTGAGCAACGACTTCTAGTTAGAAGTTCTCAGTGGTTGGGGATGAGCCATCTCTCTGAGCAGCAACTCACTTTGGAGGCATATTCAGCAAACACATATAATGCATGACTTAGAGCAAAGTTTTCATTGATTTAAACTCTATCGCACGAACTCAAATAATAGAAGAAAGGTAACACTTCCTAATGTCCTATAGCCTCCTGCTTATGAAGTGTAGTGCACAACACACCTATAAACAAGACTCTACTAGATACGACTTCATAAACTCCTTAGGACACTTGAACTCTAGGCTTTGATACCAAGTTTATCACGCCCAGGGAGGGTACCCTAGACATAATTGACACTCAGAGAATATTTCTAGTCCCCAACCGAGCTAACTGACCTCATTATATTCGTTCAATCAATCGATCAGCGGAAGACATCAGAGAATGAAAAATAATTATTAGTGGGCAACTCTACCTCACCACTTATACGTTTGAAAGAAAGGCCATGGACCGTAAGACTAGTCATTAACATCCATCACATGAAATAGGATTAAAGAAACTCTGTTTAAAAAGAAACAGGAAAAAAACCCTAACATCAACCCATCATCTCTCTATATCTATGAAACGTCTATGTCTGTAATCTAGGGAGGTACTATGACAGGCCATGACTACACAACTCAAGAAATAACTCAAACATATGAAAGAAAGAAATATCCTCCCAATGCAGGGGAGGACTCACTACTATCTAAAATCAGGTAACTCTGAACCTCAATGATTTGCCTACTGAAGTCCTCTATCTACTGAATTTGTATCATGAAATAATGCAGCGCCAAAGGCGTTAGTATATGGAATGTACTGTATGTAAAATGGGCTAAAAGTAAGCAGTGTTGATAGCATAACATGGAGCTACATCAACTCATCAGGTACTCATCTTATCTCAGAAAAAGGAATGGACACTATCACATCAACATCAATCAAGACATTATACCATCACATTAACAAAACATCTTTGCCCACACGATACTCATTCAGATGAAGTTTACCACACTTTTCACAAGGTGGCTTTCCCTTCGTACCTTGGGTCACACTAGCTTGAGATTGAGAACCCTGGGCTCTGAAGTTCTGGTAACCCTTGTCACTTATGAATCGGTGATGATATAACGAAGAGATGTCATTGCCACATCCATTTAATACCTTGTCGGGGTAGAGGATGAGTCTATCGATGGATCCATAAATCTATCAAGTCCTCTTTTGGGATTGAGAAAATATTCGTTTGTCATGGTACAATCCTCTCATACGCTGGCCGCATAGTTAATGAGTACGAGTGTGACTTACTCTTACTCATTTCGGTGCTCAATACTCCTCCCATGACTCGACATGCTCATAAGTCCATCAACCATCAAAATTATTTTACCATAATTGTCTTTCAGACAGAGACGTTTACTCATGTTGACATCTATCCACTCAAGGAATTAGAAAAGTTCTTTTAAGATCAAACTGAACCTCTTTAAGACTCTAAGGTTATCATAAATACACTCAACCCATGACTCAAACCACATCACAAACACCAATATACTTTCAAAACTCTAGATACCAATCTCTAAATTAATTGTTGAAGTCTTTAACAAGGAAATCGTGTAGAGTTTCATGTAATAATTCAAGAAGGCCATTTAAATAGTAAATTAAGTTTATGATGATCATCATCATCAACAACAACAACATACCCAGTGGAATCCCACAAGTTTATGGTGATCATCAATTCAAGAAAATATTTATATTATAATAATAATCCTAAGTAGAGCATTCAAGAAATTCACAGATAGAACTTATCATCTTCAACTATCAACCTATCACAGTCAATGAGGTAGAACAATCCCATACTTTGGATAGCCTTACATACCTGGAATGAAGATTATCTTAAGCTTTTCAAGAACTTGACCCACTCCTTTGAAAACCCCAAGCTTTTCTTATCTTTTCTCTCAAGAATTCTTTATGTGGAAATTAGGAAAAATGGATTTTTGAAGCCCTTAATATGAATAAATAACACTTAAACACATTTTTAGGACTTGGGATAGGTTGGACAATGACCAAAAGGCCCTTTCCATAATAAAAGAAATAATTTCATAAAATTTGCACTGGTCCGCGATACGCTAGTTGCGTGGACTAGTGTATTTTTTTCAAAATTTCCTCCGAGTGAATTTTAATCTTCCCATCAAAAAATAAAAAAAACACTTAAGTGTGAGTCCGCACCCCAGGCGTGTCGCGCCCTAGGCGCGCTCTCTCATTGTCCCGAAATTAATTAGCAAAAATTATTTTTTGACGCAGTTGCTCTAAAATCGGGTCGAGGCCATTTCTCCATTCAATTTTTTGTTCTGATCGTAAATCAAATCTTGGATTTCCCATCGTAGCTTGGTAAGACGCATTATGTGCATGATTTCATTCTAGGGGCATTTTGATAATTTCACGAGGGGTTACACTAGTGCTCACCCAAAAGTAGTCTCCTACACTCTCTGATCCCATGAACTCAGTGCCCTCGACTAAGATCTAGACCTGCACTATGGAAAGATGCAGAAGTAGGGGTGAGTAATAGAAAAGGCACCTAGTAGTCATCATCAGTGAACCGAGTTAAATAGTAAACATAAATAAAGTACAAGTATATAGAAAACTGTAGCAGTGTAGCAAAACAAACTTAGATCAAGTCATAAGCATGTCTGAGAACCCTCAAACCACTACTGAACCAATCGAAGTAAAGAACATTGATCACCTGGACCAATCTAAGTACTAAACATCGATGCCGACTGATGAAGACTTCTTAGCCCAATACCATAGCTGTTCCCTACTGAGATATAATATTGTACACGAGTGCAAGGCCCTAATATTTATGCCTGTATGCCAACTGGGGCCCCATAAGCCTAGAAGGCACGCTAGCGCATAATAATCATGATGACAGATAATCATAGAATTCCACAGAACTATCATAGAGCCTAGCTCTCCACATCATCAGAACAAGGGTCAGCTATATATGGGTGTAAGACCCTAGTGTCTAAGCCTGAATGCCCTTTGAGCCCCCCATAAGCCCAGAAGGTACACCCATGCACAATCAGGGTGTGAATAGGTGTATGGATCCATGGGTAAAAAATCACATAAATTTGGCTTCTCGATCCTGTGCTGGCACGTGGCACCCGATCAAAAAATATACATGTGGAATGGTGGGTGATGTGCTATTAAAATTCAGCATATTTGATGCCTAAACAAGGAATTTTGTGAGTTCTTAATGCGACTTTGTATGGTTTTTATGTGTTTTTGTATTGTTATTGCAGAAAAGGTAGGTTGGCATGATTTTGGAGAAAAATTTACAGATTTTGCTAAAGTGTAGAACATACGAACTCATCTACGAGTCGTAGCCCAAGCAACGAGTCATAAGGTGATCTTGTAGCCAAAAACAGAGAGCAAAAATAAAAAATCTGCTAAGTGGAGGTCAGCCTTAGAGTCCACCTTACGAGTCATAGGTCTCAATATGACTCATACAGGTAGAATCGTAGTAAGAAATAAAGAGCCTACATTTTGGACCAAAAACTAAAGGTCTAGACTATGAGAAGAGCATATGAGTCGTAGCTTAAGCAACGACTCATACCATTGGATCGTAACAGTCAAGTCCAAACATCAAGTGCTTGATACAACACCCTGATTGCGACTCATAGGTCATCTTATGAGTCATACCTGTGAGACGTACCGACTGGCAGCTATCTTTTCTGTTTAATTTTTAGGGTTAAAATTGTAACTATAATATATACTTTATGATAAGGTTTATTTGTAAAAAAAATCCCAGAATTAAACATTGAATTGCCTTTGAATATTCTCTCTAAAATATTCTAGGGTTTTAGAATAGATTTTAATTTTCTCTTGGAAAACCTATTTGTGGGGAGTGCAAATCATACATTGTAATTATTCTCAATCTGTCAAGCTTATGGTTTGCAACTTATGGTGTATCACTCTTCATTGCTTTGGGTAAAATTCCCCATGACTCTCCGGAGTGAAGCTGCTGAATGGTGGTCAATTCTCCCACCTGATGCTTGTTCTAACTGGGGGAGAGGTGTAAAGAGTCTTCCTCATGAACTACAAGGTAGACTAACAAGCAATGGCAATATAGAGACTTGATGATGGGGTTGAGCAAATAGCAACACGATTAGAGCCTGTGTAAAGAGATCAGAGAAGGGGCCAGAGAAGTAAAGATAAGACTCCATCAACCCATGAGGAATTCTGAGTACTCATGATGATAAAGTCGAGCCACAACATTAAACAAGACGCTTCTTAGGAGGCAACCCAAATATCTTTGATGTTTCTGTTTTATTTTAAGTATAATTTGGATGTTTAAGTTATTAGGTAGTAGTTTGATGCTTGTTTTTACTGCTTACCAACATTGGACCAGTTGTATCATTCTGGAAAGTAGTATATTTTGAAGTATGGTTTGCAAGTATAGGTTAAGAACTGAAACGTTGAAGAAAATGGCACTTGGAGCAGGCCTACGAGTCGTAGTCAACACTACAACTCGTAGTCATACCCTATAGAGGAAAACAGTGAGTATTAAAAGTTGGCACACACACTATGAGCCAACCTTATGATTCGTAGGGTCCTCTACGAGTTTTAAGTGGGGTTCGTAGTGCTTAGGTATACATTCTAAATTTTTCTAAGTGTTGAGGCCTAATACGAGACCAGGACCTATGAGCCATAGGATACACTACGACTCGTAGTCGGGGTCTCGTAGACCCAATATGCAGAAATTTAAAAGTGACCTGGTTGGGTATATAAAAGGGCAAACATCTTTTGACTCCTCATTTCCCTCCTTGAAACGATTTTTCTTCCCCTATAACCCCTAGCACTTTTTAATGTTGTTCTATTCAACCCCAAACCATTTTTTCTCTCAATATCTCCTAGCAAGTGTATTCCACCAGAGTTTCAGCTTTTCTTCATCTCATCACATCTTTATCTTTTCATCTGCTAAGTTTTTGTGGTTAAGTTTAGCACATTTATACTATGATCTTGCTTTTTGGATGTTTGAGTGGATGTTGTGTGATCATGGTAAATGAAACAATTTTGACAATGATTTTATTAGTATGAAAAGTATGATTCGATTCTATATTTCTACCCTTGCTTGGTGATTATAAACCTTGATGTTGTGGTCATATGAGATTGATTTATGCTACTTGAGTGATTATTTGGCAAGACCATGGTAGGGTTAAAATTCTTGAGTATTGGGATGTTCTAATTTCACTATATGAAATACCCTTGTCTGAGTTTGTGAGACCCTTTGTGTGCCTCTGTATAAACTATACTGTGGTTCAGATGGATAATTTTCAAAATTAGTTCAGTCTAGAAATGTTTTGAATGAGAGGAGGGATTTATGTTGCATTGTGGGATAATGATAAAGTGGAGTGATTAGACTTGTTATAGGGCTGACTATGTGTTTTTGATTTCATATGCTTCTTGGTTGATTTGAGGTCATTGTGGAAAGGGTAGAGGTACCCAGGGTGCCTTCTGTTTTCTGCTACAAGGACCCACTACGAGTCGTAGGTCACCCTACGAGACATAGTAGCCCTTCATAGAAGGCAACAGTCACTTATGGTGCCTTAACATTTTCCATGCGAGATTATCCTATAATTCGTAGCACTTGTTATAGCTCATAGTGGTGGTCTCGTGGACCTGATCTGAGTTTTCAAAATGTTTCTGGCATAAGGTACGAGCCTAGACTACGATTCGTAAGATATCCTATGAGTCATACCTTCACCTCATACCTACAGACCTGTATCTAGTTCAGTGTATTTACTTTTGAGATTTTGTTGTTTCTTGTTTAAGTGTTTTGTGAATTACTCATTTGTTGGAACAAAACATCAACGGACTGATGATTTGGTATGTTATGACATGTTAGATACAATGCCTTCAAAAGGTTGATGGGCTACTACCTCGACTTCGGGACACCAACTGAGAGATGAGACATCAGATAATGATCAGTCCACTGAGGAGATAGACGTGCACCCTGACCTTGAAGCTAATGTGCCTTTGACAGAATTCCAAGCAACAAGAGTTTCGATGAAAGTGGATAGCCCCTCCCAGTCTAAAGAGAAGGGTAATGAAGAAGGGTCATATGATGATATCTCACTTTCTGAGTCCGATTCTCTTGATATTTCATAAGCTCAGCCAGAGGAGACTGCTCCCCTACAACCAGTTGATTCTACTTATACCGTCACCTCTATAGTCCCCCAAAACATGAGATGGTGTGTTTCAGGGATGAAAGAGATTTATAAAAAGGGACTGGAACTAAAAGCTCAAGGGAGGCCGGTATGGATATTCCACGAAGAGGCAAGGCTGAAAGACTCAGGGCTAAGGAGTGTACTAGGGTTAGAGGCTGAAATTGAGCGCCATGGGCTAGGATGGCAATCACAAGTATTGGGAAAGTATGCCCCCTATTTAGTTCGGGAATTTTATGCCTCCTACTATGCTACCATTTGTAGAGATCTTCTGAGGAATAAGAAGGCCATTGAGCAACCACGGTTGAGTGAAGTTCTGGTCAAAGGAGAGGTGGTGGATATCTCAGAGGAAACCATTCGAAAGGTCCAGTTTGGGCCAAACTACAGGATGCCGCATTCCACTGCTGAGTATGACAATCGGATTGCAAGTATGAGAAAGGTGGTTAATCAGAAGAATGTTGAGCTAAGAATAGAGCTTCTTAGATGGATAGTGAGCCAAATTTGAGAGGTAGGTATTGAGCCGACGTAGATGACAACCCACACTGAGTCTATTCTGAAGTCCCATCTCTCATTCCGGGCAGAGTTTTGGTGGTCAATTATCCGCTAGCGCATTAGACTCATATTTATAGATAATGTAATCACATTGGAGAGGGCAGTATTACTGGCTAGCATCTTGGCAGGGTGAAATTAACTGGGCTCGCATTATGGCATAGCAAATCCATGAGTCGACAATCCACATCTAGCAGGCATTGCCATTTCCGATCTTGATACATAGGTTATGCAAGGTGGTTGGGGTGCAGGTCTCTCTCCACTTGGACTCTCATGTAGAGGCCATGTATATGATGGACCCCAATCTAATCAAGGCTGATGAGAACCTAGTAGCCCTACAGAGAGCTGCTCTACCTTCTGTTCCACATCTATTCCCAACTGAGCCTTAGACTCAGGCTCCAACTCCAGCCACCACTGATACTACTCCAAATACTGCAGAGCCTTCCCCAACTGCTGAGATTGAGTCGACGCTGTCTTCCAGTACTCTCGCACCAACATCATCCACTATGCAGGTTGATTCTCTTACTTCTGCTGTTGCTTTTCAGGCACTAGTGCACAGGGTAGCCATAGGGGAGCTAAAGCTATAGGCTTTAGCAGCTCAGGTCAGACCATAGGTTAGCCAGACTGTTCGAGACTTAGAAGAGAGGGTAAAGGCATTTGCCCGCGATTTAGTAGATGAAAGAGTTAGAGCGATGGATGCCCATATCGATGTATTCAAGGCAAGAGTCTAGAGAAGGCTTGAGGGTGTTCGATCTGCTAACACGAGTGAGGTGACATGGGAGTTGGCCAAGTTTAAGGCTGACTTAATGCAGATGTTAGCATCCCTTATTGCAGTCCCGAAGGTGGCACCGATGGGTGATGAGGTTTTTGACTGGTTACCTGATCACCTGCATACCCACTGGAAGAGGCCCCTCGAGATGGATAACCCAGAGATCAGCCAAAAGAGGCCTAGACCTGATAACCCAGTAGTATTGGAGGAGGAGCCGATACCAAAAACAGTGGTGCAGGAGTCGATACTGATGGCGGCTATACAGAGAGATAGTAAGCAATATACTTCATATGGAAAGGGTAGCTCAAGTACAGCTATGACCCAGATAGCTAAGAAGGAGGTCGTGACCCAGGACCCTGCTGATCAGACCGATACCGGTGCTTGAGCACTATGATATTTGATCTTTTTGAGCCCAACCCTTATTTTCTACTCACGGATACTTTGTTCTTTTCGTTGGGCAATATGTTCATTATGTTTGTTTTGGATTTGTTTAAATATTTTATCTTTAATGTTGTTTTTACTCTTGTTTTAGATGTTTAGTTTTAAAATGTTAGTTTTTAATATATATATATACACACATTTCTGTTATTTGGTTTTCATTCATGTCTTTACTTTAAGGACAAAGTATTCTATTTTGGTGGGGTGTGGGAACCTATGGATTAAGGTAAAGTCTGAGTAGCCTCGAGTTCATAACTTTTCCTACTTTTAATCCCAAGGTTTTCTTGTCGTGTTTATTTTTCCTTGTGGATGTTTTAACTTTTTTTGAACCAGCATGTTTAGGTAGTGTAGATAATATATACTATATATTTATATATTATCTACATTACCTAAACATGCCGGTTCAATAGAAGTTAAAACATCCACAAGAAAAAAGACATACGGCAAGAAAACCCTGGGATAATGCTTTTTGAATGGTTTGAAAAATTTAGGTACCCTCAAAGTTTTTAAGATTGTTGGTTATTGATGCAATCATGCATTTGGATTATCTGGTGATGTTTTTTATGATAATGTAAAGGTAAGTTAAGGCTTGAAGCATGACCTGTGAGTCTATACTTGACTGTATGTGTAATGTCATGTTTGTTGTGAGCTTATTTTGCTGCATTCATGTATCATGTATGGACTTAGAACTTGCTCTATTACTCTAAGACTGATTTGGTGATGTGGTTGATTTGGAAGAGATCTGAGGCTTTTGTTCTTCTAGTGAGCCCACTTTTGCCTAAATGACCTACCAAATGTGTTAGTGAACCCTTTGTTCCAAATGTTTGAGCCTCTTATACACTCATTCTTTCTTGACACCTAGCTAGCTCAGCCTTGTTTTATAAAATACCTTGATATTGGCCCTAGTATATCCTTGGAAATGTGAACCTTGATTGAGGCTGAAAGCCTAATCGAGGGTGGCTACAAATGGTGGCCCTGATTTGGGGAATAAGATATTGTATACTTCACATCAGGCTAAAAGCCTAAGTTGAGGGTGACCCTTATTTTGGTAAAGTAATGAAAATAAGGTGGTTAGTTGGGAAAGAGAGAAAGAAATGAAAAATCATGAGCCTGGTAAGGAAAAAGAAATGAAAAGTGCCTTGAATTGAAGAAAATAGCAAATATGAGTTAAAAAATAAGGCACAGCTAAACAAAAAGAGAATGAAAGCACTCACAGAAAGCTTTAAATAGGAGAATATGAGTGGATTTAGTGAAAATGTTTGGGTTATGAAGGTAAAAGTGTTGGAAAACATGGTTCAAGGATAGTTTTTAGTCATTATTTGCCTAAAATACCTTACCAAAGCCCTATGAGCCTATGTTACAAGCCATTAAGTCCTAAAGTGATCTAAATCTACTTTATCACCAATCCAAAAATTGAGTATAGAGGCAAGCCTATGTTAGTCATTTTGCATGAATTTCATTTGTGAGAGTGAGAATATTTCTACAGTCTCTTAATTCTAAATGCTTTTTGAGTGAGTAAGAGGGACTTCTCTTCTGTGAGTGCATTTGTACCACTTGATTAGCATATGACTATACTAGTGATTGTGAATGGTTGATGCTCCTTAGCTTATCATAGTTGGGTTCCCAGATACATCTTTGTGTTTATGTTTTACTTAGTAGCTTTACAATCTTGTTTTGAAAATGAAAGTTGGGTACCTGAATTAGATTAAATGATGTATATGCCATTAGTATAATTACTATGTGTATCTCATTGTCTGCTTAGATTAAGTCATTGCTTGAGGACAAGCAACAGTTCTAAGTTGAGTGTGTTGATGTGTTGTCAAAATACAACACATTTGATGCCTAAAACAAGGAATTTTGTGAGTTCTTAATGCGACTTTTTATGGTTTTTATGTATTTTTGTGTTGTTATTGCAGAAAAGGTAGGTTGGCATGATTTTAGAGAAAAATTACAGATTTTGCTGAAGTGTAGAACATACGAGCTCACTTACGAGTCGTAGCCCAAGCAACGAGTCATAGGGTGATCTCGTAGCCAGAAACAGAGAGCAAAAATTAGAAATTTACTAAGTAGAGGTCAGCCTTACGAGGCCACCCTATGAGTCATAGGTCTCAATATGACTCATACAGGTAGAATCGTAGCAAGAAAAAGAGAGCTAAAATTTTGGACCAAAAACTGAAGGCCAAGACTATGAGAATAGCATACGAGTCATAGCTCAAGCAATAACTCATACTAGTGGATCGTAATAGTCAAGTTCAAAATGCCAAGTGCCTAATACGAGACCCTGATGACGACTCGTAAGTCACCCTACGAGTCGTACCTGTGAGACGTACCGACTGCCAGCTGTCTTTTCTGTGTAATATTTAGGGTTAAAATTGTAACTACTATATACACTTTATGATAGGGTTTATTTGAAAAAAAAAATCCCAAACTTGAACATTGAATTGCCTTTGAATATTCTCTCTAGAATATTCTAGGGTTTTAGGATAGATTTTAATTTTCTCTTGGAAAACCCACTTTTGGGGAGTGCAAATCATACATTATAATCATTCTCAATCTATTAAGCTTATGGTTTGCAACTTGTGGTGTATCACTCTTCATTGGTTTGGATAAAATTTTCAACTATGTCGTGTATTTGCATTTTTGTTGGTTTTGCCTTAGCCATGACTAGCTAAGCATCCATAACCTGGGGTTGTGGGAACCATGGGTAGTTGATTTGAAATGACCTAGATTTATTGCATTTCTATGATTGGGGTTTTGCATGTATTGTCTATTTTCCTTCATTATGATTATTGTTTGGTGGTGGCCAGCACCAAACTGTCACGACCCAACCTATGGGCCGTGACTAGTACCCGATTGGGGCACCCGAACCAACTTACTAAGCCAAACTCAGATTATAATCACTATTTATTTACAGAAATTTTGACAGAGTTTCCTCTGTTTCGTTAACTAGCCACCTGAAATCAGAAAGTTCCAGCAGACAGGACAGACAGATCAACATACATATCCATATATGCGCGCGCCAACAAGCTCACCTGAAATCAGAAAGTTCCAGCAGACAGGACAGACGGATCAACATACATATCCATATATGCGTGGGCTGACAAGGTCACCGCTGCGGTTAAACTGTCCAACAAACACAACAAGCAAACGTAATATCCAAACTGACTGATATGTTTCCAACTCTCAGCATACAAACATAATATACAAATGGACTGACATAACCCATACTCACAGGAGTCCACATACCTCTATACAAACATACTGACAGAAGGGACGGGACAGGGCCTCGTCATACCCAAAAGTGAATATAGTCCAAAGTAACAAAAATAGCAAATATACTAAAGGCCCAATCTCACCTTAGCACTGAACTAAGCAAAGTCGACCCTTGGGCCAAGCCGACCCCGCCGTATCCAACCAACTTTGGAATATATATATATATATATATATATATAGTATATTACGCAGGACCATAACCGGCCCGGGAATCGGTGAACGAGATTGAGGCCCTCTACCCTGTACGTCTGAAACTGCGAGCATGAAACGTAGCCCCCAAAGAAAGGGGGTCAGTACGAAAGACGTACCGAACCGGGAATCGGTGAACGAGATTATAGTGGCACGAATAGATTAGTGAGGAGCATATGCAAAAAAAACCACTTTTTGAGTTCAAAACTTAGTTACATGCTCATGTTTGGAGATAACGCATTTATCATATCAAATTACTCATTTAAAGTTCAATGCCAAGCTTATTTTCCCAATCCTTCCAAGTTGTCAAAAAGTTGTAAATTTTGGAATCTTTATGAAGAATTAAAAAGGATCCATATGCATAAAAGTTATTTCTCAAATTCAAACTTGGTTACATGTTCATAATTGGAAAACAAACCTTACTTGTACCAAAATATTCATATGTGGAAAACAAAACATTGGTTATATCAATTTATTCATATTAGAGGTAAAAAAAATAGTGCTTATTTTCCAAATTGTCTAAAGTTGGCAAACTTGAGT
>DF363580.1:19377-33425 GCA_000787875.1 Solanum virginianum
ATATAGAATATCATAAGACCTTCTTGTAACATATATGTATGTATATACCATAATAACAAGTCAAGGCCTCTTAAAAGAGTTAATATCTTGGTCAAATTAACACTTGGACCAATCACAAAGCCACACACTTAATATTCTAGAATTAAATTTTTCCAACATATAAATATACAATAAAAAAGACTTAACATGCTTGGTCTTGTAAATGTACACATGTACATATAAACCTCCATAAGTTTCTACACACATACTTAAATGAAAATTCTAAATTTAATTCTCAATTTCTCCGAAATTACACTTAAGTGTAGAATCCCCCAAAAATTACAATATTGGTTCCAAAGTTCGGAATGATTCCAAAACACCAATATACAGGTTCTAACACAAACCCTGCCTACTATCACAATCCCGACCAAGGTAGTGATGAATAGGACAAGGGGAGTAGATGATAGGATTTGATTGATGTGTTCTCATCTAATCAACCAAACCTGACCAAGAGGAGGTTGACTAAGACAACAAGGAACGGTTAGTTGGCACACCATGGTTGCCAACCAAGAGCCATGGTGAAATTAGACCTTCACCTTCACAACAGAGATGGAAGAACCTAAGTTACCATACTACACGCCAAGTTCCAATTGTAGTTATGTTGTCTAGGGTAATCGACTCAACGAACCATGGAGAACACAATTCCCAAGTTATCCCCAAATTTGAGTGTTTCCTCGCAAAATAGCATAGTGTTTATTTTATTTTTATTTCCAAATCGTAAACCCCCCCTATTTGGAGATTTTAGCTATAAATACTCAAAATGATTGATAGTGAATTCTTATAGTCAAGCCCTGTATTCCCTATGAATTCGATCCTAACCTTCGATTAGGTTAATATCAATCACGAGGCCTCGCCCCCAAATGTGTAGTCAACAGGGCCCCAGGCCCAAAGTAATGACAATTGCTTAGACCCCTTTAGAATCAACACCCCGATCTCGAACACTTGGACGCGATCACTGAAGACTAGCACCATGGGGAGCATCACCTAGATCTAGATACTCGGGTATTATTGCCAGAGACTTGAACAACAAGTGTGTCATCTAGGTCTCATAGAGTAACATAAAAAAATCTCCCCCCCTCTCTCTCTAATTGGATCCAGATCCCCCAATCAAATCATCTCTCCCAAGTCATAATAAACAACTTATTCCCAAGGTATGCAAGGAACTCAGAGTAGCAACTAACCTCAGTATAACAGTGCGTAGACCTCAATAATTGAAATATAATCAAGCTCAGCAGGCAACCATGCTACAATCTAGCCCATTGCGGGTAATAGAAGTAAAAGTGCAGTAATAACAGGGGTATCATAGGAACCCCTGATGGACAAGCCCAGAAGAATCATAGTATGCTCATAATCAAGTCATAGTATGACATAGAATCAATGCACAGTCTTTCAGTCCATATATCTCTATAGCAACAAGCAATACAACTCATACAGGTGCAAGTCAAGTCGGTACGAATTCCTTCCTAGGCTCTAGCTCATATACGGCCCTTACCAGGCCCCTTTCTGTGTAAAGCAACTCATAGGGTAGCATCAACATAACCTAAGCTAAGGCACAAGAGGCTAGATAATCAGAAAGATATCACCTACTCAGAATCATATCGTACTCCAACTACTATCCAGGAGATCGCCAAGATAACCAGATATAGATACTAGATATAGCTCACATGGTAGCATGTAATCACAGGTCAACCTCAAAAGCTAGTACATTCCTATTGCCTCAGACCACACACATACACACAAAAAAGCAAGAGTCAAGCTCCGTATACATACCTGTCACATGTTCACAGCTCCAACCAAATCCTTGTAAGCCCTTTCATGGTTATATACATACATACATATAAATATATATATACGATGCATAAATTTCATCCAGTCATATACATCGTATACTCTACAACACCATCCATAAATAATACACTTCTATACATTCCAACTCAAATATGCAAACCTTTCAGCTCAATCTATGTTTAGAGAAAGCCTAGCCTACCTGGTTATCGATGCATCGAAGTCTGAATCACTCTACTCGAGCTTTTCCTTTTTTGGAAGCCTCCGAAGCTGATCAACTGTAGAAATATATTTTATAATACCAGCACGGTCAAATTAGTTATATTATCTTGAAAATAGGGTAAAAATTTAGCAAATAGGTCTAAAATGGAACCCCGTGCTGAAATTCAAATAAAATTTTTGAAAATGACCCCCACAATAACCCAAGTCTATGGTAAAAAATTCAACTCAAAACAGTCTCCAGAAGACTGAGAAAACGCCTAAAAATGAAGTTAAACCCTTATCGAAAAAATATCACTTTCAACTTTCTCGATCAAAATTCTCAAAAATCAGACAATATCAGCCAACACCCAGCATACCGCAACATTCCCCTTGGAACGTAGAACAATTTAGGCTAAAACTTCATTCAATATCATCAAGATAGGCTACGACATAATATTTCAAATTTTCCAAAAAAACTACAATGTGACCAGCAGTTAAAACAACAAATTTCTCAAAAACACAGTGAAATTAATAGAATCTAAATATACCACGACGTAGGTCTAGAAGAGTAGTACAATTTAGACCTAAACTTTGACTCAAAATGGAGAGGAAATTGCATATCAAAGTTTCCAAAAAAATATAGCAAAAACACAGTAGAAAAACACCAATTTTTACCTCAAACGACATGTTGAAATCGATTTTTGAAGCTCCCACAGTGTCCCTCTTGGAAAAATATACAAGTTAGTCTTTTGAATAGCCCAAATCGTACCAAAGACAAGGAAGATATGGTTGTCTAACGTTTTCTTCTCATTTTTTACATTATCTAGAAATTATAAAGATAAATACATCTTGCTACAGTGCCTGCCACGTGGAAACACTGGCTTTTTAATTTATAGCAACTGCTCAAACTTAATTTCGATGTTTCGGCTCATCTGAAGTCCAAAAAATATAATCCATATATGAAATCTGATCGATAACGACATTCCAGACTCAATGGTGTAGTCAAAATTTTCATTCGAGGCTATTTTATGCCAATGCGGGTCCTATTTCCCAATATCAAAATCTATCGACGGGCTAAAAAATCCAAAAGCCCCGAGAACTGAACGAAAGGTCCTCCTAGATCAAACTTGACATTCTAGATCCAATAGAATTTTCAAAATTCTAAATTGAGTCCTCTTTGGGCCAAAACTGGAGAAAGTTCATTTAAAATAGTTTTAGATTCAAAAATTCAAAATATTCTTTATTTATGTTTACTATTTCACTCGGTTGACCGATGATGCCAACTGGGTGTCTTTTCTATTACTCACCCCTACTTCTATATTTTTCCATAGTATAGGTTCAGATCCTAGTTGAGGGCACTGAGTTCAGTGGATCAGGGAGCGCAGGAGACTATTTTTAGGTGAGCACTGACAACTTTGGCTTCGTCGCAGTCCCTTTCTTTTGATGGCCATCTTTTGTTGTCAGACTTTGACCTTGTACTATAGTATGTATTTGTAGGAGTACTCGCAAGTTGTGTATTATATTTTGGTTTGGCCTTTGTGCATACCAGCTCCTATTTCAGTTATTGTAGCTCTGTACAGTTAACTTTCAGCTTCTGGGTAGGTTTCAATGTATATATTCTTATCGTATCAATTTGGTTTGGACTAGAGAGCTAACATAGGTACCCTTGGATTGGGATTTGACTTACCTATAGGTAGGACCCAGCATGCACCATCATGACCAAGACTAGGTCATGACAAGTTGGTATCAAAACGTAATCAAAAAATCTCCCCCTCTCTCTGATCGAATCCGAATCCCCCAATCATATCATGTCACGACCCAAACCTGGGGTCTAGGAGTGACATAACGAATGGAAACTCGAGAGTCCCCAAACAAGCCTCAAAGTATCCATATTCACATTATCAGTTCGAAAGTGTATACAAATAGTAAACACATAGTTCTAAGGGATGAGAAAATAGGACTCACGCTATGGGGATGTCATAGGGAAATGGAGTAACATGAATTCACATAACACGTAGCATATAAAGACTAAGGGTTCGATAATTATGGCTCACTCTATGGAGGCAATTCGGGACTTTGGATCTTTCACATTTCCACATCAAACATACATAAATATCATAATCCTCATAACAAATCCATACTAGCCATATCCAAAAGATATCCATAACCGGAAGCTCCAAATGCAACACATAACACATAGATCTAATAAGAGTCTACAAGATGTCCAACAATGCCTCTAGTCATAAGATGGGACGGGGACCAAGACACATCCCGGACTCACTCTCAAAGTAACTAATATAAATAAAAGCACCACAGGTAGAGGAATAATGGCTTGTCCTTGGAAGATAGGACTCACGACAATAAGTATCTCAAATTAACTCTAATCGTCCAACAGTAGATGCAAGTAATCTCTGGTCCCTACATGGTGAGATCATGTAGGCAAATGAATGTGTTAGTACATTTGAATGTACTAAGTATGCGGGGTCCAATGGATATAACTTACCAAACCTGCATTTCAATGTTAGATGACAAGGGCAAATAATATAGAAAAGATATAATTAAGAGAATAGTATAAGAAGATGCCATGAAACCAATGATGCATGAAATGTTTAATGCTCATATATATAGTGGGGATGTGACAATAACCGACATGAGTAAGACCAAGCGAGCTATTACTTTGAATTCCAATGAATACCCCTCAGCGGTAAAGAGGTGGTCTATTTTCCAAAGATAAACCATACTTCACTTACGGGAACACATCCTATTTCGTATGAAGTAACCTTCCTTATGGGAACACAACCCATTTAAGATAGAATTTCCACTTACAACATATCATATCATATCATATTATACTTTACCTTAGGGGAACACATTCCATTTTGTATGAAGCAACCTTTCTTACGGAAACACATCCCATTTCAGGTAGGATTCTCATAACCTATGTTAGGCATACTTCATTCAATATCATCAAGATAGGCTACGACATAATATTTCAAATTTTCCAAAAAAACTACAATGTGACCAGCAGTTAATAGTTCAAGGAAAGAGAGGGGACCCTCAATCCATTGGTGCTAAGTCGTCATCCGACAAGAATACTTATAATATGCATATTTGTACATGCTTTCAAAAGAGTTGCAAGTCTTACCAAATCATTTAAATGCACAACTGGGCTTAAAAGTCAATCACCATTCATAATAATTCATACTTAGGCTCAAATGCAATATTCATAGTTCATAATCATAATATTCATGCATAGGAACAACTCATTCACATATACGGAATGGTGCAAGCACCCAAAATTCTCAAAGAGCCATAATCATAGACATGTATATGATCACATTCTTGCCATGACCAATATCTTATCAAAATCATATCATAGAACATAATTGGGCTTAACCCACTTCATAATTTCCATAAATATCTCATGTTCATGAATGCATATGCCATGAATGATGTGAGGATAGCATGAATAATTAAGATTCAATCTAAAATCAACAATATAATATGAAATTCAAGTGAAAACATAATTAAATCCACATTTAAGATCATAATATAATCACCCAGACATAAATAAGCCTTGGAAAAAGGGACATGCATATTCATAACTTCATAAACCCAATATAAATCTTCATAATAGGGCTCAAAGTAACTTAAAATAATCAAATATGTACAACACATATATCAATTTAATTTAATAAATCCAAATAATGAAAACCCATATTCAAAGAGGGCTTAAATTCATGAAATTTGCTTGAAAAGATTTGGGACTCCTTGATTGGAAGGAATCATGGGTCAAACCCACATACTTTAGCTAATGAAAGAATTCCAAAAGAAATTTGAAGAAGAACGAGTCCTCCCTTGATTCCCAAGCTAAAATCCCCTTTAGAGTTCTTGAGAGAGGCTTGAGAGAATTTGATTTTTGAAACTAAGGGTCAGTCTTCAATGAGGGTTCAAAATTAGTGTAGGAGAGATTTAGAAATGTAAAAGGAGAGGGAGGGGGGTTTAAAAGTCATAAATAGCCTTGGGGATGAGTCAAAATATCAAAAACATGTAAATAAAATTCCCCATTAATTTTTAACCGGAGCTTCACACGACCAGCTTCATAGGTCGCGAAGCGCTTCAGGGGTCGTAAAGCTTCCTCATCTAGTCCAGATAGATTTTATGAAAAAGGCCACAACTTCTTGCTCCTAACTCGGCATAAGGTGAAACTGGATACGTTGAAAAGCTAATTTAAAGAGCTTTAATATGATAGGTTTCTGAATCACCCAGTTCATTTTTTAGTAAGAGATATGCCCATTTAAAGTTGATCCTTCAATCGGTACTTATGAAAAACTTAGCCAATAGAATTCCTTTGAACTTGACTTGATGTAGGAGACTTATGATGACCTTAAACAACATAAATGAGCTTGAATTGAAGGCTTGAAGGTGAACCTAGCTTGATCTTGAAGATCCTATACTTAGAAAACTTTTATGAAATCAACTCCACGGAGGGCCATGCAGCCCGTATCAAGTCACACGAGCTGTGTGACTGGCTGTGTGACTACGCTTAGGCCAAAAATAGTCATTTAAAGCTTAAGCCCATTCACATAGCCCTCCACATAGTCCATGAAGTGTCACACGGCCCCTGTGGTGTCCAAATGTGACATGCCTTAGCTAGAAACTCAACACTAAGGCCACACTCCCAAAAATTAAGGCCAAGTGTCGTACCACTAGAGGCGACACGATTTGTGTGACCTTACACCAGCTGTGTAGTCTCCCTTGAGATGACACTTGTCCAAATTTTATCCAAAAAATGAAATCCTTGAGTTCCGATGAAGTCACACAAACGATTTGGGTCATTACATATCATCTCTCCCAAATCACAATAAACAACTCATTCCCAAGGTATGCAAGGAACACAGAGTAACGGCTAACCTCAGTATAACAGTATATGGACCCCAATAATTGAAATAGAATCGAGCTCAGTAGGAAACCATGCTACAATCTAGCCCACCGCGGGTAATAGAAGTAAAAATGCAGTAATAACAGGGGTATCACAGGTGCCCCTGACAAATAGGCCCAGAAGAATCACAATATGCACGTAATCAAGTCATGGTATGACATCGAATTAATGCACAGTCTTTCAATCCATATATCTCTATAGCAATAGGCAATACACACTCATAAAGGTGCAAGTCAAGTCGGTACGCATGCCTTCCCCAGGCTTTAGCTCATATATGACCCTTACTAGGCCCCTTTCTGTGTAAAGTAACTCATAGGACAACATGAGCATAACCTAAGCTAAGGCCCAAGAGGCTAGATAATCACAAGGATGTCACGTACTCAAAATCGTATCGCAGTCCAACTACTATCCAGGACATCGCTAAGGCAACTAAATATAGATACTAGATATAGCTCATAGACTAGCATGTAATCACAGGTCAACCTCAAAAGCTAGTACATTCATGTGGCATCAGACCACACACACACACAAAAGCAAGAGTCAAGCTCAGTGTACATATTTGTTACATGTTCACAACTCCAACAAAATCCTTTTAGGCCCTTTCGTAGTCATATAATGTAAGAACTCAGGTAATATAACAGCTACAGCCAACACAATCCTTAATATAACAACTACCGTTTCATATATATATGCAAACCTTTTACACAATACACTTGTACACATTCATAAATAGTACACTTTTACACATTCCAACTCAAATATGCAAACCTTTTAGCTTAGCCTAGGTTTAGAGAAAGCTTAGCTTACTTGGCTATCGACGCATCGAACTCTGAATCCCTCTATTCGAGCTTTTCCTTTTCTGGAATCCTCCCGAAGCTACTCAGCTATGAAAATATATTTTACAATACCAACACGGTCAAATTGGCTATATTATCTTGAAACATGGGTAAAAATTAAGCAAATGGGTCTAAAATAGAACATGTGGGTCCCATACTGAATATTCAAATAAAAAATTTGGAAAAGACCCCACGACAACCGAGGTCTACAGTAAACAATTCAGCTCAAAACAGTCTCCAGAAGACCAAGAAAACGCCCAAAAATGATGTTAAAGACTTATCGAAAAAATATCACTTTCAACCTTCTCTGTCAAAATTCTCAAAAACCAGACAACATCAGTCAACATCCAACATACCACAACATTCCTACTGGAACGTAGAACAATTTAGGCTAAAATTTTATTCAATTCCATCAAGAATAGGCTATGATATCATATTTAAATTTTTTTGAAAAAACTATAATGTGACCAGCAGCTAAAACAACAAATTTCCAAAAAAAATATAGTCAAATTAACAAAATCTAAATATACCACAATGTAGATCTCGAAGAGTAGTACAATTTAATCCCAAATTTCATCAAATTACAAATCAAAACGAAGAAGAAATTACATGTCAAAGTTTTCAAAAAATATAGTAGAAAAATACTAAATTTTTACCTCAAACAATGTGCTAAAATCAATTTCTGAAACTCCCACAATGTTTCTCTCAGAAAAATATACAAGTTAGTCTTTTGAATCACCCAAATCGGTCCAAAAATAAGGAAGAAATGACTTGTCTAAATTTTGCTTCTCATTCTTTTTGTTATCTGAAAATTATAAAGATTGATACGCATTGTTGCAGTGTCTTCCACATGGCAGCACGTGGTTGGGCCACGTCACTAAACAAATGCAACTCTGAGCCTAAAATCTTCATTTTAACTTCAAATTCAATTCTGCAAGTTCTGCTAGATTAGATTCGGCCTTCCGAAGCTAATGGAGTTGACAGAATGGAATTCAGAGTTAAAATGGATATTTTAGGCATAAAGTTGCATTTTTACTTAGTATTAGAGCCAAAGTTTGACTTTGATCAACATTCAGGGCTCAGAAGCTCGGATTGAAATTTAAAAAATTCCAGCAGTTTTGTATGGTCAAACTAACGCTAAAAATGACTTAATTGAAATTTTTAGAACTTCTGAGAATATTTTAAATTTTTGAGTCTAAAACTAGTTTAAATGAACTTTTTGGGTTTTGGGCCAAGAAGGACTCAATTAAGAATTCTAACAATTTTATTGGATCCAAAATATCGAGTTTGGTCTAGGAGGACCTTTTGTTCAGTTGTCGGGGCTTTCAGATGTTTTGGGCCCGTCGATAGATTTCAATATTGAGAAATAGGACCCACATTGACATAAAATGACCTCGAATAAAAATTAAAATCTTGTAAAAAAAATATCACTTTCAACTTTCTTGGTTAAAATTCTCAAAAACTAGATAATATCAGCCAACACCCAGCATACCACAACGTTCCCCTTCGACCGTAGAACAATTTAGCCTAAAATTTCATTCAATTCCATCAAGAATAGGCTACAATATCATATTTCAATTTTTTTGAAAAGATTATAACGTGACCAGAAGCTAAAACAGCAAATTTCTCAAAAATAAAGTCAAATTAACAAAATCAAAATATACCATGATGTAGGCCTCGAAGAGTAGTACAATGTAGAACCAAATTTCATCAAATTCCCACTCAAAATAGAGAAGAAATTGCATATCAAAGTTTCCAAAAACTATAGCCAAAACGCAGCAGAAAAACACCAATCTTTACCTCAAATGACGTGCTAAAAATGATTTCTGAAGCTCCCACGATGTTTCTCTTGGAAAAATATATAAGCTAGCCTTTTGAATTGCCCAAATCGGATAAAAGATGAGGGGAAATGGTTGTCTAAAGTTTGCTTCTCATTCTTTACATTATTTGAAAATTATAAAGATTAATACGCCTTACTGCAGTGTCTATCACGTAGCAGCACGTGGTTGGGCCACATCACTAAAAATACAACTTTGGGTCTAAAATCTCCATTTTAATTCTAAATTCAGTTATGTAAGTTCTGTTAGATCGGATTCGGCCTTCCGGAGCTAATAGAATCGACAGAATTAAATTTAGAGTTAAAATAGAGATTTTAGACCCAAAATTGCATTTTTAGTTGGTATTAGAGTCAAAGTTTGACTTTGATCCACATTAGGTGTTCGAAAGCTTAGATTGAAATTTTTAAATTTTTAGCAGTTTTGTATGGTTAAACTAACACTAGAAATCACTTTGTTGCAATTTTTAGAGATTCTGAGAATATTTTAAATTTTTGAGTGCGAAACTAGTTTAAATGAACTTTCTCGGGTTTTGGGCCAAGGAGGCCTCAATTTAGAATTCTGACAATTTCGTTGGATCTAGAACGTCGAATTTGGTCTAGGAGGACCTTTCATTCAATTCTCAGGGCTTTCAGATGTTTTTGGTCCGTCGGTAGATTTCGATATTAGGAGATAAGACCCACATTGGCATAAAATGACCTTGAATGAAAATTAAAACCTTGTCAGAAAAATATCACTTTCAACTTTCTTTGTCAACATTCTAAGAAACCAAACAATATCATCCAAAACCCACCATACCACAGTGTTCCACTCGCAATGTAGAACAATTTAGGCGATGATTTCATTTAATTCCGTCAAGAATAGGCTACGATATCATATTTTAAATTTTCCAAAAAAACTATAACGTGACCAGCAGCTAAAATAGCAAATTTCTCAAAAATATGATAGAATTGACATAATCTAAATATACCACGATGTAGGTCTCGAAGAGTAGTACAATTTAGACCCAATTTTCATTAAATTCCGACTCAAAACAAAGAAACAATTGCATATCAAAGTTTTCAAAAAAAATATATAGCCAGAACGCTGTAGAAAAACACCAATTTTACCTCAAACGACGTGCTAAAATTAATTTCTAAAACTTGCATGGTATGTCTCTGGAAAAAATATACAAGTTAACCTTTTGAATCGCCCAAATCGGACCAAAAAGGGGAAGAAATGCTTGTTTAAAGTTTTCTTCACTAATAAATGTGAAGGAATAGAAAGTTTGCTGGTTCTATTCCTTCACATTTATTAGTTAATTCAACAATTTTCCCTTTCCGCTTCTCGCTCCTAAATTCATCCATATTTTTTCACCATTTCCAAAATCAACTGTGTACTCTTCTTGGTTTTGTTTTTCAATTGCATGGTTCTACAATGGATTCCTTGCCATCTTTTAGTTTGGGTTTGACCCAAATTTTGGGTGAAAGTGGAGAAATTACACCACCTTCACCACGCACATCTAAAGATGATTCTAACAATGGAGGTGCTGATAATGGTGATGAAACCATTCGCCAAAAAGATGAGGTTTCGAAGGTTGTTTTGTGTCATCCTCAAATTCGCGAACTCGAAAAAAAAGAGGCATAAGTGAGAAATAAAGCTCAACCCCCCACCGCCCGTCCAACATTGCCAAAGGTAAATCAGTCAATTTTTCGTAAGTTAGTAGTTGTTTGTGTGTTGCCCGTCCCACATTGCCAAAGGAAAAAGATGATTTTTCGTAAATCAGTCAAAGGTAATTGACTGTGTACCTATGATTTCTTCCAATTTTTAGATACACACAATATCCAAATTGATCGTTGATACCTTTTTTATTTTTAGGGTTATGCATCCGAAAATTTGATACCAAATGTTTTAAAATTGGTATTCACTACAAGTACCAAATGTTTTAATATATCTTGATACACATTTTACTACTGTTAACATCTTTTGAATGCACATTAATCATTTTTTATTGATGCATGTAAGTTTGGTGATACCTATTTTTGAGAAAAATAAATAATTCTTCTTCTTATTTGTTTGCAATTATAGTATCAATCAACAATAAAAATTGTACACTCAAGAATCTAACATTCAGATTCTTATATTCAAGTACCAAATACTATGAATAATATTCAACTAATAGATACCAAATTAATTATACTCAAGTATCAAGTAGTACGAAAAATCTTCAACTATTTCTTACTAACTTAATTATAATCAAATAGCAAATAGTACAAATAATCCCCAGGTATTAGATATCCATATTACTATAAAAGCATCAACTTAAAAAATCTATATTACTATAAAAGCATCCACTTAAAAAAAGGCTAATGTTAAATTACTTAAATACCCCTAACTTAAAATTATCCTCCCTTGTTTATCCCTAACCTTACAACTTACCGCTAAACACTGAACAGATGCAACACATCAACTTTACACATTTCTTCCCTAAATAGTTGTCATCCCCAACACCCAAACATTCACCCAATGCCGAACAGATGCAATGCATCACCTTTTCCTCTGTAAAACATCAGAACAGTGATCGTAATTTCAACAAACAACCAATTCCTGAAAAAAAAATTTAATGCGTTGTCCCTTTGCTTCACGGTCAAAAACCGCATTGGATGTTGGTCCCCTTCTCTAGACCATCGCAAGTTCACAACTGCTGGCCTGTTTTACCTGCATTCCACACAAACATACCTTCTCAATCGTTACGATCAGTTAACAAACAATCACCATAAAACCACTCATAGAAAACGTTGCAATCAGTTCACAAATTCAATCATTGCAATCATTTTCAACCACTGCAGCACCAAGTTCTTGAGGCTCATCCAGAATACATTACACGTTAAATTATTCACACATTGTATTAGTAAAAGCCTCCGCAGTCAAAATTTGCACGCTCCTCTATTCTGCTTTCAAAATGATTGCCATCTGCTCGACCTCGGAATAATCCAGTGATATCAGATACTTTGAAGTTAAAATTCTAAGTTACCTACTTACCGTACACCAGTAAAAAATCAACCGATTAGCACCGTCCTGTATGCATTATGCATCACTTGAAAATATAAACAAAAGAAATAGGGCAGTTCCTTGGTTCATGGAGATGATAAAACAATCACCGGCTCTTAGATGTGTTCATATAGCCTGTGGTGGTGGAAAAAATTTGTTTGTATCCCTATGTTCACAACTTCAAAAGAGATACATCAAAATATTTTCGATTATGAATATGATCGAAATTGTTCAATGCGTACGAATGTGGTATACACTTCAGCCAAATTCATTGATCCATTGGCATATGTAAAACTTTCTCTTATGTCTGCGAGCAAGCGATTGAATATTACTATTACTACTTGCTGCCTTGTAGTAAATGAACACAATGGTTACGAAGGAATACACATTCATATAAGAGATTCAACCCACGACAAAAAACCTCATAAAGAAGAGATAGCCAGAGAAGATTGCAATGAACAAGACTATTGAAGAAGAAGTAATACAATATTAGAAGCCATTAGTTGTCGTCAGCAATAGAAAAATAAAGTGTCAGTTAGAGCAGAAAATTGTATATGTAAATCTAACAATTTGATGGTGTGAACCAGAATTATCTTTGTGTATTCTTTATGTTTTATATAAGGGAACCTCCTCAGTCTTGAAGACATTAAACAACTCTGCTACCAATGTAATACTGATAAAATACTCTAAATGATAAAATTGTCGAACACTATCTCTGAGTATGATAATAGCAACTAAATAATTTACACATTACCTTAAATGAAACAGGAGACCAATATCTCAAAGATTGTTCAATTAACCATGTAAGTTCAACATAATCCCAAGCCCAAGATAGTAGGTATGTTTACTACAGGTTAACATTTACAGACCAACTTTAAAAATGAAATTCTAACATGAGCACATCACAATTTCAGAAGGGGTCAAACGCAAAATAATGTCGGATGTAAAAAGGGTATTGCGAAGGGTGATTAGAAGATGGACAAGTTGAAGAACAAAAGGTGAATACGGAAAAAAAGAAAGAAGAGGGAAACTTAATGCCATATCAGAGGAGAATGCTAATGGAGGCACAAAATTTCAGTGAGAAACTTGGGGAAGGGGGATTTGGTTCTATATTTGAAGGAACAATGAGTAATGGCACCAAAATAGGGTGAGGCATCTGGAAGGTTTTAGTAATGTGAAGAAATTATTCTTAGCTGAGTTGTCATGGTGATTTTCATTGGGTGCTTGCTGTAATTGTATTGAAAGAGAGGCTGATACGTGTGTATGTGTTAGAACCCGTATATTGGTGTTTTGGTACCATGGCGAACTTTGAGATTAATAGTGTTATTTTCAGGAAGTTTGACACTTAAGTGTACTTTTGAAGAATTTGAAAATTTAAGT
>DF363579.1:3494-33319 GCA_000787875.1 Solanum virginianum
CTACTTATTCTTATGTGTCTAATTTGATCATTTTTTGAGTTTAAGAAGGGTTAAAAATTGATCGGAATACCCCTCAAATTAAAAAGGAAAAATTCACTCAGAAAATGCCCAGTCCGCGATGCAGACTGGGCGCGGACATGTATATTTTTTTCCAAAACTTTTTCAAAAGAGTTTTCTAATTCTTGCAAAATACTGAAAAAAAAATTAAGTGTAGGTCCGTGTCGCAGGTGGGTCATGCCTTGGGTGCGCACCGGCACTGGAATTTATCTTGAGTCAAAAAATTTAATTTTGATCCAATGGCTCTAAAATCTGAACAAGCCCACTCAATTTTCCATGTTGATTGCATATCCGATCTCGATTCACAAACGTAGAAAACATAGATGAAAATAGAGAATACTTATGTGGGCTCTCAACATCTAGAAAGAAATTGTCATGACCAGACTTTTCAAGTTATCATGTCACCTATTAGATCACACCTACAGGGAAGCTAACCTAATCCAAGGTACCTATCATAAATCACTAAACATGGAAATACTAGCAAGTACTAATAACACAACCACAACCTACCCAGAATCTGGAAGTCATCTGCATGAAGCTACAAACGACGCAAGTACACACTTATATATGAAGAGAGTAATTATAATAATAATATACATAACAAAGAGAAATTCCTACATAGGAAGTCACAACTACAGAGTATAAGGCCAACTTCTGAATACAATAGACGATCGTCAAATAGAAAGAGACTGTAGAATGTTCAAAGTTGTCAATGCTCACCAAAGTCTCCTAAATCATCCATAAGCGTCTAACTCAGTTATCATTGCTAGCATCTGGACCTGCATAATAGGAAGATATAGAAATGTAGGGGTGAGTACCAGTAACAGACACCTAGTAGGCATCATCAACTGACAAAGTGAAATACAGTAACTACAGTATGCCCAAATATAAAAACTATATAAAAGCTAGAAATTTAATCCCAGTTCAAGGAATGAGCATATCTAGAGAATGACAGAACCCCCAACTAGATTACCCATAAACTGTGCAAAGATACTGATTGACGAACCCAAAGATCCAGTATCAACTATGCTTGAGGTATTCGGAGACCCAACTGTGAAGAAATAGAGGAACTAACAATGTGGGAACCAGGCTAAAAGTAAGTATATTAGTAACATCCTCATATCCTAATGGCCAGAATCTAGTTACATATCACAACCCAATTGACAGAACACAACAGAACCCAACTCTAGTATCACATAATAAAGATGTTGGACTGTAAGTGGGTGTAAGGTCCTATGTCTATATCTATATACCTTCTGAGCCTCCATAAGCCTAGAAGGTATTAGACAACGGCTGTACATGTGATAGTATTGAACATTACAAACAAGGTGGTGAGAAGAGATTTCGACAACGTGGTCAGTTTAGTGGACCCTCACCCCAAGACAGTGAGTTTTAGGGATAACCATCTCAGTGGCAGGAGTGTAGGAATTGTTATGGTGGAGGTGACATGGGGTATTTTTCTAGACATTGTCCATATTATGCACCTCCCACTCAGTTATCTTAGAGACAGGAGACCAGGATTTACTCATGGACCATTAAATGGTGACATGGGGTATTTTTCTAGACATTGTCCATATTATGCACCTCCCACTCAGTTATCTTAGAGACAGGAGACCAGGATTTGTTGTTATTATGATGATATTGGAGACTTGGCTCATCGTTACCCTCCCCACATACTTCCTGCTCATACTTTAAGTTCTCAGCTAGCTCTTCTAGCTCTAGCACTGGTACCCAGGGATACACCTCAAGCTTTGAGAGGTGGTTCCAAATTAGGTCGTGGTATATTTATAGGTGGTGCTCGTAGAGGCCCACAGGTTAGCAGTAGTCGTAGAGTTTTTTATACTATTCCAGATAAAGCTGAGGTAGAGGTTTCTGATGCAGTTATCATAGGTATTGTTCCAGTGTGCTACCATTCAACTTAAGATTTATTTGATCCAAACTCTACTTATTCTTATGTGTCAGCTTATTTTGCTTTGGATATTGATATTATGTGTGAGCTGCTTGTCGAGCCTATCTGTGTTTCCACCTGGATAGTTGAATCTTTAGTGGTGAATCACATATATGGAGGTTCTGTTGTAACATTTATGGGGAGAGATATTGTTATTGATCTGATATTGTAGGATAGGGTTGATTTTGATGTAATATTGGGCATGGATTGGCCATTGCCTTATCAAGCCATTCTTGACTATTATGCAAGGACCATGATCTTATCTTGCCCCAATTTGTCTCAGTTAATATGGACTGGAGCACCTAGTTCCTATCCTAAGGGTGTTATTTTTTATATGCATGCTTGTGGATTGATGGGGAAGGGGTGTTTGGTATATTTAGTGCATGTTCGGGTTATTTCTTAAGCGTTCCCATCATTAGAGACTACCAGAGTTGCTAGAGAGTTCATGGATATATTTTTAAGTGATTTGCATGATGCCCCTCTGGATCGTGATATTGACTTTAATATTAATGTAGAGCCAGGAACTAAGCCCATATCTATTGCTGCTTATTGGATTACCTGGAATGAATTAAAGGAGTTGAAGGAACAATTGGAAGATCTATTGAAGAAGGGCTTTATTCATCTGAGTATATCTTCCAAGGGTACTCCTATGTAATTCATGAAGAAGAAGGATGGTACTATACGTATGTGTATTGACTATCATCAGCTTAACAAAGTGACCATCAATAACACGTATCCCTCGCCTCGTATTGGTGATCTTTTTGACTAGTTACAGGGTGCTTTAGTGTTCTCCAAGTTTAACTTCAGGTCCAGTTACCATCAGTTAAGAGTTTGGGAGCCTAATATCTCGAAGATAGCTTTTTGAACCCATTATGGGCATTATGAGTTCGTGGTTATGTTATTCAAGCTGACTAGATGCCCCTGCTACTTTTATGAAGTTGATGAACTGAGTGTTCAGACCCTATTTAGACATCTTTGTGATTGTATTCATAGATGATATCTTGGTTTATTCCAAAGCATTAGACAGATCATGTTCAACACTTGAGGACCATACTCTAGAGATTTAGGGAAGATAAGTTGTATGCAAAGTTCTCATAGTGCGAGTTTTGGCTTGAGTCTATTGCTTTGGTCCTATTTTGAACTATTTGAATGGTTGGAACTAGAATCCCAAGTCTTAAAAGTTGAAAATATGAATTTTGGCATTTGTGAAAGCTTAAATTATTGAAAAAGTGAGTTTTTGTGTCATTCTGATTTTCAGTGGTTGGATTAGGGATCGATCAATTTCATTAGTTCCACAATGTCAAAACAGAACTAGAGGATGTTGCAAAACTAAATTTGAGTTAAAATAAGGTTTTTTGGGCCCAAAGTTGTGATTTTAGTCATTTTCGGAACCAAAGTTTGACTTTGGTCAACATTTAGATTTTGAAAGATCAGATTGAAATTTTGACGGTTTCAGTGGTTCGGGATGGTGAAACTAGCCCTAGAAATGGTCTCGTCATAAACTTTGGAGTTGTCGAGTGCAGTTTTGGTAATTTGAGTTGTAAACTAGTTTATTTGACTTGCATTGTTAAATGTATCGTGGAGATCTCAGAATCAATTTCTAATAATTCTGTTAAGTCTGGATCGCTATTTCTAGTATGGATACATATATGGTTTATGAAATTCTTATTTCAAATGAGTTACGAATGCCTATTTCGAGTTTTTCTTAAATTTGTGAATTGCTGGTGCAACCCCTTTTTACACTATGCGTTCGCGAAAGTGAACCTAGTTCCTCTCCACGTTCGCACTCAGGGGTCCATGTTCACAAAAGTGGACCTGGTTCTCCATCCACGTTCACGAGAGGTAGACCTAATTCTCCACTCACATTCGCAAAGTGTATTTAATACCTGGACAGTGTTAAAATACCGGAACACCAGTTTTACTCCATTTTTGAACTTTCAAAGCTCTTGGGGCAATTTTGAAAAGAGAGTTATGAAGAAATATTTCGGGTGAGTGATTCTAACACTACTTTAATTATTTCTCATAAGTTTTATCTTGATTTTGTCTTGAATTTCATGATTTTGAATTCCAAAATTGGGGATTTTTAGATTATGATTTAAAAACTTTAAATAATGATTTCTCCTACGATTTGAACTCGATGGTAGGGGAATTTTCACCCACAGAATCTATTTTTCGTGTAGAACCTGATTTTAAAGTCAATTTTCAGATTTAGAAAATTCAAACTTTAGCCCTAATTTTGACTGTTTTGCCCCTAATCCTAAATTATGCCAATATGGGTATCAAAATGCTTCTCTTGATGAGTAGTAACTATTATTGATAGTTTTTGAATCGAATTGGAGGATCGATTTGAGGACTTGAGTTGATTGAAAGCTTGTCCGAGTGTGCTTTCGGCATAGTGGTAGGTTCAGCTAACCCTTTGGGACTTGATTTGAGTCATTCATGTTTATCTGGTAATTGTAAGATTTAGCTTGATCTGTGAGCCAGGGGATTGATATGATTGATACTTGATGAAAGCGTGATTCTAATTAAGCCAAAAAATGAGTGAATGACGATCCTTTAGATAAATTGAGATATACCCTTTGGTTTTGACATATGTTGGATATTAATGTGATAATATGATAATTTTGACACCCTTTGGAGAAACAAACATGGTAAATTGATAGTAATTGCAGTCCGTGGTTGTGACGAGTATGATGTGGGACTTGAAGAGTCCAGTTTCATTGATGTTTTTATAATTGATAAGATGGAGATGATAAGAAGTTAATGGTGGACCTTGAAGTACTAGAGGATGCACTTGGCATAGCCCGTGATCTCATGAATATGTTATATTTCATCCTCACGTCTTTTTCTATATGATTACTTAAATTGTGGCATTGACATGTATATGTCTCATACTATGTATGTACCACTGAGACATTGAGATATTGATATAGTCATACCACTTAAGATCTAGTTATCGGGGCAAGAGTCCGCCGAGGCACATCTTGTTGGATTAGATCCTGTTACTCTATTTTGGCATGCATTGCCTCTATATTGCATTGGCCCTTTGATTGTTATTTTATTTGAGATCTGGTTAGAAGCGCCAGAGTCTACCGAGACATAATATATTCGATATACATCTAATTATTGTTGTTATGCATCTATATACTGTTTAATGGTGCCAGAGTCCACCAAGGTTTGTTACCATAGTTATGCATCTATATATTTTGTTATTGGCATGTATTCCTTTTTATATCTCTATATCAGTGCCAGCGTCCGCTGGGGTATCATCGGCCCCAGAGTCCATCGTGGTACTATAACCTTCTTCATCAGCGCCAGTTGTAATAATCTATCTTGAGATGAGATGTCCCACATCAGTAAAAGACAGGAGAGATGTTGGGTATATAAGTAAAGGAATGGTCTATATACTATAAGACGCCTTTTAGCGACAAATCCGTGATGGGCTAGGCCTAAGAGCGGACAATACTTCACAGTGTTGGGCTAAGTTGTTATATGAGGTTTTAGGAGAGAAAAAGGACTAGGGTTTGAAGGCAATCTTGTGAATCTTCCAAGCTAGTTCAAGGTTCAAAACTTCCAGGTATGTAACGCTAATGAAAACATGGATTCTATTCTTCCATGTGCTCCATAACCCGGATTGATAGAGTTGTGAGTAAATTGAGTCTCCCATGAATGGTTCTTGAAGGTTTTTCTTAAATTCTAAAATATTTCTATGTAATCTTTCATGAATTACTATTTTTATGAATTAAATGATTTTTGCATACTACATGAACCCTCATATGATTTTTTATTATTTTCACATATTTTACTTACATGAGCATAATTTAAGCCTAAAGAGTCTATGGAATCCCTAAATGCTTTAATTCTACATTTGTTCTCCTAAATGCTATGAGTTAGAGCGATGAATGATTGAGTCCTTATGAGTCAAGAACTGAACCTAAAAATTATATAACCAGAAGTGTTGATAATTGATATGATGAGTTGAGTTGATAATAATGATGCATGATTGAGTCCTGACGAGTCAAGAATTAAACCTTAAAATGATATAATCAAAGGGTTGATAGTTGATGTGATGAGTTGAGTTGATAAATGTCCAATGAGACTAGATGAATGAGTTAACCATAGGGTTGATGTCTTATGAGCATATTGAGTCTTGGGAGGAGTATTGAGCACCGAATTGAGTAAAAACAAGTCCAACTTGAACTTCATAACTATGTAGCTGGCATAGGAGAGGATTAAACCGTATGTTTCCTATGGTCCCAAAATGAGGACTTGATGTTACTGATTTTAGATCCATTGGTGGGATGTCCTATAGCCCGACAAGGTATTGGATGGATATAGCAACGACATTTGCTTCATTGTATCATCATCGACTCATGGGTGATGATTATCGGTTAGAGAAACTCCCAAATAGGCCTTGATAGTACTCTGAGTGGATGGGACGTAGATGATAAATGAGTAGTCATTGTCTAAATTACATTCTTACTTTATACTCTTAAAATAATGAATGAGTTTTCTATTTCTTGAATTAAGCTATTTGACTTGATGTTATTCTTCCTTTACATGTTTCTTTCTACTATTTACATACTCATACATTCCATGTACTGATATCCATTTGGGCTTGTATCTTTTCATGATGCAGAGATAGGTACTAGCGGTCATCAATAGGCGCTCCGTTAAGGACGTATATGCTTTCACCTGATTGGTGAGCCCTTCCCTACTTTCGGAGGACATTATATTTCATTTATAGCTTTGAATTTAAACTTATTTTATTCTATTTTTGAGGTAGCCATGGGTCTGTCATTGGCACCATTTAGTCAGATGTCTAGAGGCTTCATAGACTAGATTGTTGATGTGATTCGATGTTATTATTGACTACTTTCTTTCACACTAATCTTACTTTATTGATGGATAGATTGTTTGGCCTTTGGCCGTTGATTTTCATTTTATCATTACTTTTCATTTAAGTATTCTTATTCATGGATGTCTTTCATAATTAGAATGTGATTGAATGAATGTGATGAGGTTGAGTGGTTCTATTAGGAAATAGCAATAGTCTCTGAGTGCAGGTCAGGCTAAGGGTACCCTCTTGGACCTTGACAAACTTGGTATCAGAGCCACTCTTGTGTTAGCCTTGTCGATGTGGGTCAGAGATTAACTAAGTTTAGGTGAATTCCGATGAGGCAGGCCAAACCTAAGTGCTGAGTCTAGGCAAATCCCATGCGGTAGGGCAAACCTTAGCGAGGACACTGAGTTCATAGATGGGGCATATGTAACAACGCAACTTGAGATGAGATGTCCCATATCGGCGAAACACAGGAGAGATGTTGGATATATAAGTAAAGGACTAGTCTATATACTATGAGGTGCCTTTTGGGATGAGTCCAAAGGGATAAATTCGTGATGGGCTAGGCCCAAGAGCGAACAATACTTCACAGTGTTGGGCTAGGTCATTACACCATTGTCCACCGAGTTGTCATCAATGCAATCGACCATAGTAACACTTAAGAGACCTAGTATATGGTCTGACGAGATCCCTATGTGTTCTACCTTATAGCTTCAGCTCGATAGATATATGCACATTGGTGCCAGAGCTCGTCGAGGTGTCATCGATGCCAGAATCCATTGACATATGATCTGATGAGATCCCCGTGGATTCTACCTTGTAGCTTCAGCTCAATAGATATATATATCAGCGCCAATGTCTGTCACATTTCCTTCTCTTGAATTCCTTCAATATATTGCATATGCATTGCATCTTTAACTATCACTAATATTTTATTCTACTGGTATATATATGTTTTACATTGTGCACTAACTCTTTTCTTCCAGGTGATAGTATTATTCATTATTACATACATGCTCAATTTCTCTTACCCAGTTGGTTGAACTTACTGGGCGCATTTCAGTGTACTCACCCCTACTTTGTTTTCTCCCTGTATATCATGCACAGGGTTGGGGATAGGATAGTTAATCATTGTATCTATTATTGATACCATCCAAATCTCAATGGTAAAGCTCAGGCTTCGAGTCAAAATGGATCTTTGGGTCCTCTTTTTATTTTCTTGTCTCTCAGGCTATGTATAAGATATTATGAGACAATATTGTATTTGCTTTTAAGATACTTTTATCCACACTTCAGTACCATTTTAGATGCTCTTGTACTCATGACTCCAAATTTTGGGAGATTTCTTATATCATTTTAAGTTTGTTTCCGCTTTATTTAACTATCTTTAGTTGCGATCCATTTTGAATCGTAACACCAGTTATGGGATATATCTATTGTCTTAGTAGCTCTGTACTTGTGACTTTCAAGTTTTAGGAGGCATTCTTTTATTATACATACATATAATCATATATTCATTATAGCATCCTTGTCAATATTGTTAGTTTCTGCAAATTGTGATTTTTAGCTAGTTTTCTGCCCTCAAACCCATTACTAGTGGTTTGGGGTTTCGAGCAAGCTTACCAGCTAATGGTACATGGTAGATGCCATCATGACTCGAGATATTAGGTCGTGCCAAGTTGGTGTGAGAGCACCTGGCTCATTAATTCACTTATATAGAGCTAACTGTAATGACCCAAGCCTAGGGCCTACAGGCGACACGATGAATGGGAACCTGAAGTGACCCTAAACAAGCCCCTTAGCATATCATTTACACATCCTTGGTCGCGAAAGCAATTAAACAACAACAAGAGATAATAAAAGAGGGATAAAGGGACTAAGGGAAGTCTTTGATAGTATAAAATATAGAAGAGTCAAGGTCAAAGCATAATTACATCATTAGTTCCAGCAACACCTCTAAACATAGATTTGAGCGGGAGCCAAGACACTTTCAAGGCTCACCCTCATAGTACCAAGAGTTCAACATAAAGAGATAACATAAGCAAGAGTAGAATAGCTAGTGTCCCTGAACTTGAGGACTCACCAAAGCTTATCTTCAAGATACCACAACTAGCCATGTGGAGGATGATAGTGAGGAGCTCTGGTTCCTATATGGTAACATTATGTAGGCATAGAGTATGCATTAGTACATTTGAATGTAGGATAGGCAACATAGTCAAAATGAAATGCAACAGCAGCTAGGCAACATAGTCAAAATGCAGAATCATAAGCAAAGGATAGTATATTAACAACATGGCACTCATGATCAATGCTTGTAGTAAAACATGCTTGTATAGAAAATATTACATGTGTAGGAAGAGACCATCATCATAGACCAAGAAAACTATTACATGGAATCCAAGGCATGCCACCCCTTCGGAAGGTGATTGAGGTATATACCCCTCAATTGGTAGATGGGCATGTCACCCCCCATCATAGTGGTCAAGGTATATACCCCTCAACATGGTACATGGGCATGTCACCCCCCATAAAAGTGGCCAAGGTATATACCCCTCAACATGATAGATGGGCATAGCACACCCAATCAAAGTGGTCAAGATACATACCCCTCAACATGGTAGATGGGCATAGCACCCCCCATCAAAGTGGTTGAGGCATATCACCCCCTCAACAAGGTGTGGTCAACTTGTAACACTATAGATACTTTTCATGAATTCAATACATACATACAATCCTTTCATCATCATATAGTCACTTGACTCATAAGCCATGCAATAGATCATCAATAACTCAAAAATCCATAACCAGACATTTTATCAAACACTTGGTAGGTGTGTAATACTAGTTCAAAACCATGCAATTCAAGAGTGAAATCATGTGCAAAAACTTAGTGTAAATCAACCCACCAATACTTGGTAACACCTTTACACAACATTCGTTGAAACTCCTCATCAAATCTCATAATAGATCATAGATTCATAGCTCAAAACATGCTTAAACAGTCACATTTTATGAAACCCCAACATAGTTTATATTCAAATTTCATAATAGAAGATACCCATAGATAATTAACTTGAAAACATGCAATTTACATGAAAAAGAAGATTGAGCACCATGGGTGAAAGGACCTAATGATTGAAACCCACATATCTCAAATTTAGGGATTTCCTTGTTACGGGCCTAAACTAGGTTATATACACCATGTATATGGAATGGTTAGTAGACACTTACGCTTAGCGGTGGAATGCATGAAATAACATTGTTGGGTCAATGCTTACGAGTTGCCGCCTGAAGTTTATTTTTAAATTAGACTGGACTACAAAGACATGTTTAGTAGTTACTAATGCTTGTTTTATTACCCACACTAATGTAGATAACTACTTGAGACAAAAGGAGGTTACTTCAAGGTAATAACGAGGTCGTACAATGAGGTATGTAAGGCTACTTGATTTTGTATTACTTGGCATGAAATCTAGATTCTTCCTTGGCACATAAAGGCATTGAGACAAAAGGAGGTTACTTCAAGGTAATAACGAGGTCGTACAATGAGGTATGTAAGGCTACTTGATTTTGTATTACTTGGCATGAAATCCAGATTCATCCTTGCCACATAAAGGCACTTACTGACTCCGACATAACTAATCATCGTGTCTCTACTCTTTCACATTGTACATATGCTCCCATACATAGTCGTTTGCCAATCTGCATATATACTTGGATACCAAGATACATAAGTTCTTTCTACTAAGAAAGTTCATGTGTTGCTTCATCTCCTACACATTTCATTATTTATATAACCTACTCTTTTCATTATGGTGTTATCTTTTGTGATTATTTACATGTCATATGCTATATCTATAGTCCTGCAGCTCTAATATCATGACCACCAAAAGAATCATCTTAAAGGTATTTAAATAAAAGATAAAGTATATTGCTTATTGATGGGTGGTAACCTGAGGAGTGGAAGAATCACCTAACAAGGGTCGATCCCATTACGGGGGGTAGCCTAGGGGTGAAAGGAAAAGCCTAGCATGGGTTAATCCCGATATAGGTTTGCCACTGATCAGCAGGTCATTTGTATTACATGTTGTGAATAGATTATATAGTAAAGGTAAAGTAATAAAAAGAACATAAAGTACATAATTCCATGGTATAACTAAAAGTGGTCTTCTATCGTTACACCAGTGAATGATTTCATTTGGGTTCTTACTTCATATACTATATTTTCTAACTTACATATTTAGTACATTATCTCTTACTGACGTCCAATACAGGGGACTTGCATTTCATGCTGCAAGTATATGCATTAGTAGATCTCCCCTGTAGGAGTATAGGATATCCAGCTGTTGTTACCGAGCTCCAGGTTACTTCAGGGCTTTATGTGTGTCTAGAGGTTATACCTTTGTATTGTATAGTTAGTCACGAGGTAGGGCCTATCCTGACCCTTATCAAATATTGTTCCTTACCTAGAGGCTTTGTAGACTATGTAAATTAAAGTGTGGTCGTGTCTCGTACATTAGACAACGTGGCCCAAACAGCCTAGTCATAAGCATTTCCTTTTGGCTTGTTATTATTGTCTACTTTTTTGAAAGTGTGTTGAATGTGGAAACCCCTTATAATATGTATAGAAAGTGCACGGGTATAGGTTGGTTCTCCCAAGGCTTATCGGCAACGAGTGCCAGTCTACCTTAATGGGACTTTGGGGCATGACATGGTATCTCGATTGCCTCGCTCGGGAGGTAGTAGGCCCGTGCTACCATGATTGGGAGGTATGTACCCCAATAACCACATTGAGGGGTTTGTACCTTAATCGCCTCTCCAAAGGGGTGGTAGGGCTTTGATATTCTATATTGATGGTCACTTCTTACGCACATATTATGTTCTATGAAAGCATGATTTACTCTAAACATCATCCATGCATGCCATATTGCTATATGCTTACTCCTTGCCTATGTTTATGCTTTTCAATTATGTTGCTTATCTCTTATTGCATTGCATCCTACATACTCAGTAAATTCAAATATACTAATGCATACTCTATGCCTACATGATATTACCATGTGGGAATTAGAGCTCCCATTGATTTTCCTTCACGTGGCTAGACGGATTGTTCAAGTTAGCTTTGGTGAGTCCTCATGAATGTCAAAAATCACCATAAACTTGTTACCGTGAACATATATGCATGCAAAATGACATGAGGGCTGAAACTTAAGACTCAAAATCATAGATAGGACTTAATTTGTTATCTTAAGCTTGAGTAGAATGAAAGAGGTATAGATATCGCTTCTTCAAGTCCACTTCGGCTTCCCATATGACATATTCCACTTGTTGATTCCTCCAAAGGACCTTGACGGATGCAACACCTTTGTTCCTTAATATCATCATGTGACTATCCAATATCTCAACTAGGACATCCTCATACGTCAGATTACCTCCTTCAACACCCACAACCTCTAAGGGCACTATAGCACTTAGGTCACCAACCCATCTCCTCAACCTAGATACATGGAAGACCGAATGAACAATTTTTATTTCCATAGGAAACTCCAATTCATATGCAACATTCCTAATTCTTCTCAACACTCCTTAAGGACCCTTAAATCTTGGGTTCAATTTCCCTTTCTTGCCAAACCGAATCATACCCTTCATGGGTAAGACCTTCAAGTAAACCCAATCACTAATCTTAAACTCAAGATCTCTCCTTCTCACATTGGAGTATGACTTTTGCCCACTTTGAGCCATCTTCAACCTTTACCTCATCACCTCACCTTCTCCAATGCTTCCATAACGAAACTCGGTACAATCAAAGCTATCTCACCAACCCCACCAAGGTACCTTCCCATAGTCTCAATCCATTCTCGTGGAATCGGGAAGAATAGAATAGGATGAATCATGAGCCTCTCTCAAAATCAACTCCCTCATGTCAACAATATTAGGCACACATAGGGAATCGGGAAGAATAGAATAGGATGAATCATGAGCCTCTCTCAAAATCAACTCCCTCATGTCATCAATATTAGGCACACATAGTCTACCTTGGTACCTAAGGTACCATCTCCCCCTTGGGAGAAAACTTTCACTCTACAATCCTTCACCAAGGTCCTCAACTCTAGCAAGGCTGGATCAAGATTTTGTTTTTCCTTTACCTCTTCAACCAAGGAAGATTTAGAACCATCAACAACCACTACACCCCATTATCAACTTCATCCAACCTAACCCCTAATCTAGCCAATCGGTGAACCTCTCTTGCAACCTCTTTGCCACCATCATCAATATGAGCTAGACTATCCATACACCCTATGATAGGATCGAGGTTAGAAACAATACTAAGATGGAGTGAATACTAGAATGTGGAAGCAACAACAAAAAAAGAAAGATAAAAACTAATTAAAGATATGAGAAATTCAAATGAAAAATCCAAGAATTTCTAAGAATTGATATTCTAAGGCCTTGACAAGATACAAGTAAAAAGAAAGATTGAATGAGAACTTGAAGCATGAATGAAGTTCTTGAGATCCAAAACTAAGCTTGGGACTCTTGAATTTAGATGAAATATTTGGCTAAGTATTAGAGAGGGTTTTAAGAGTAATTTGAGTGATATAGAGTTGAAAAATGGCTAAGTATCGATGTTTATATACATAGGAGGGCTTAGGCCCAAGACCCCAAAACCTTAGGCCAAAGTTTGCGAAATTCTTTTTTTACAACGGGACTTCTAAAATTCAGGTTATACCCATTTCCCACTCAATATTTTCCCTGATCACGAATATAAAGTCAGATTTTTGATATCACGCACGGATTTTAAGATATATGGAAATTACGATAATAGGCATTTTCGAGGCACATTTTCAGGCACTTTTTGGGGCATTTCAATATCTTACCCTTGGGAACATTCATCCCCGAATGTTAAAGAAATGTATATAAGAGAAGTAACCAAGATAATTTCAGCCCAACACATGAATGCAACAATGCACTTAAACATCATTTCAAAGATCTCAACAGAAGTGTCAAAATCACCATAAACTTGTCAACATAAACATGAATGCATGCAAATGACATAAGAGCTAAAAATTAAGATTTGAAATCACATAGAGAACTTGACTTAGTACCTTAGGCTTGAGTAGAATGGACGAGATAGGGATATCGCTTTTGCATGTTTGTCTCGGCTTCCCATGTGGCACTTTTAACTTGTTGATTTCTCCAAAGGACCTTGACGGAAGCTACATCCTTGTTCCTCAACCTCTTCAATTGTCTATCAAAAATTTCTACCGGAACCTCTTCATAAGTCAAATTGTCTTCTACAACACCCACTACCTCCAAAGGTACAATAGCATTAGGGAAACCCACACATTTCCTCAACATAGACATATGGAAGACTGGATGAACTATATTCATATCATTGAGCAACTCCAACTCATAGGCCACCTTACCAATCCTCCTCAACACTCTATAAGGAACAACAAATCTGGCTGTTTTCAATCTTGTCCTTATCAACCTCACCTTCTACATGGCTCCATAACCAAATCCAGACCTAACAAAGCCATCTCCCCCACCTCAAACTATCCAACCGGGGACCTACAACGTCTACCATAGAGAGCCTCAAAAGGAGTCATACCAATGCTTGAGTGATAGATATTGCTGTAAGCAAACTCAATAAGTCAAAAATGATTATACCAACTACCCTTAAATTCTAAAACACAAACCCTAAGCATATCCTCAAGAGTTTGAATAGTTCTTTTGGCTTGGCCATCCGTTTGACAGTGAAAGGCCATACTAAGCTTAACCTTGGTACCAACACCTCTTTGGAAGGACCTCCAAAAGTGATATGTGAACTTAGCACCATGATCCGATATGATAGACAAAGGAACCCTATGCAATCTAACCAACTCATGAATATATAATCTAGTATAATATTTGGCACCATATGTAGTTTTAACTGATAGGAAATGAGCCAACTTTATCATCTATCAACCACAACCTAAATAGAGTCAAAATGTTTTCTAGTCTTAGGAAACCCAACCATAAAATCCATGTTAATTTCCTCCCATTTCAAAGTAGGAATCTCTATATCTTGGGCTAAGCCACCCGGCCTTTGATGCTCAGCTTTAACTTGTTGGCAATTATGACAACCAGATACAAACATAGCAGTATCTCTCTTCATGGCACCCCACCAATACAACTCCCTCAAATCTCTATACATCTTTATAGAACTAGGGTGAATAGAATAGGACGAATTATAAGCCTCATCTAACACCTTGTCTCTCAAGTCATCAACATTGGCCACACATAACCTACCTTGGTACCTAAGGGCACCATCTTCCCCTTGGGAGAAAACCTCCACCTTACCATCTCTTACCAAGGCCTTCAACTCTAATAAGGTGGGGTCAAGATCTTGCTTTGCCTTCACCTCTTCAGTCAAGAAAGATTAAGAGCCATTAACAACTACCACACCACCATTGTCAATCTCCTCCAACCCAACTCCCAATCTAGCAAACTGATGGACCTCTCTGGCCACCTCTTTACCACTATTATCAACATGTGCTAGGCTACTCTAGACACCCTACTTAGAGCACTGCCAACAACATTAGCCTTATCATGGTGATAATGCAAACTCATATTATAATCCTTAAGAAGCTCTGACCACCCTCGTTGTCTCAAGTTGAGATCCTTTTAGGTGAAAACATATTGGAGACTCTTATGATCAATAAACACATAAACATGAACCCCATACAAGTAATGACACCAAATTTTCAAAGTAAATACCATGGCGGCGAATTCAAGATCATGGGTAGGATAATTCTTTTCATGCACCTTAAGTTGTCTAGGCACCACATGACCTAGAAAGGCAACCTCTTTCAACCAAAACTCAGATTTTTCATATTTGGCATACAACTTCTCCTCCCTCAATATTTTAGGCCCAAACTTAAAAATCTTGGAGTGAAGTCAGAAATCTGCACACAAAAATGCACTAGTGCGCATCGCGGAAGCAGTGCGGAAATAACACTGGAAATTGCATTTTTGGAAAATCAAAATTTCTAATCATTTGCTCTTAAATCGGGGTTAGATCCATTTTCCACTCAAAATGACCCCCTGAATAAGAATATGAAGTCATATTTTTGATATCACGCACAAATTTTGAGATATATGAAAATTATGTTTTGGGCTCTTTCGAGGCACATTTTTGAGCACTTTTTGGAGTCATTTCAATATCTCCTCCTTGGGAATATTCGTAGCTGAATGTCAAAGAGACATATATGAGAGACATAAACATGACAATTTCAGCCCACATAAGAATGCAATAATGCCCTTAAACATCATTTCAAAATCTCATCATCAGTGTAAAATCATCATGAACTTAGTCTATTTAAACATGAACATATGCAATGACATCACGGCTAAACTTAAGACTAGAGATCATATAATAGGCTTAGATAAATACCTTAGGATTGAGTAGAGATGAAACGGTAAGGATATTGCTTTAGCAAGCCCACTTCAGCCTCCCAAGTAGCACTCTCAACTTGTTGATTCCTCCAAATGACCTTAACGAAAGCCATCTCTTTGTTTCTCAACCTCTTCACTTGCCGATCCAAGATCTGAACTGAAAACTCTTCAACCTTCACGGAAGCTACCTCGTTTCTCAACCTCTTTACTTGCCTATACAAAGTCTGAACTGAAAACTCTTCATATGTCAAATTATCCTCAACAACACCCATAATATCAAGAGGTACAATGGCATTTGGATCACCTATACATTTTCTCAACATGGACACATGGAACATCGAATGCACCAATTCCATCTCACCAGGCAACCTTAACTCATAAGCTACCTTGCCAACCCTCCTCATGAACTCATAAGGACCAACATATCTTAGGCCCAACTTGCCCTTCTTACCAAAATGGACCATACCCTTCATAGGTGAAACCTTTAGGTAGACCCAATCACCAACTTTGAATTAAAGGTATCTCCTTCTCACATCAGCATAGGACTTTGGACCATCTTTAGACCATTCTCTACTCATCCTAACCTTCTCAAGATTTTGAATTTGAGGTTTCTTTTGCTCATATTGGCAAAGGATTTTTAGTGGCTTTGGGCCATCTCTAACCTTTCTCTAATCATCCTAACCTTCTCAAGAGCCTCCACAACAAGATCTAGTCCCAACAAAGCTATCTCACCAACCTCAAACCAACCAACTGGTGATCTACAACACCTCCTATAGAGAGCCTTAAAAGGAGCCATACCGATGCTAGAATGATAACTATTGTTGTAAGCAAACTCAATCAACGGAAGATGGTCATCCCAACTACCTTTAAGCTCCAACACACATGCACTAAGCATATCCTCAAGGGTTTGGATCGGCTTCTTGGCTTGGCCATCCTTTGAGGGTGGAAGGTAGTAGAAAGCTTAACTCTAGTATCAAGACCCCTTTAGAAAGATCTCCAAAAATGTGAAGTAAATTGTGCCCCACAATCTGATATAATGGACAAAAGAACCCCATACAACCTTACCAAGTCATGAATGTACAATCTTACATAATCTTCAGCCCTATATGAGGTCTTAACTTGTAGAAAGTAAGTTGATTTTGTCATCCTATCAACTACCACCCAAATGGAATCAGAAACCTTTCTAGTCTTAGGCAAGCTAACCACAAAATCCATATTAATCACCTCCCACTTCTAAGTAGGAATCTCAATGTCTTGTGTTACGCCACCTAACCTTTGATTTTCGGCTTTAACTTGTTGACAAGTATGGCTACTGGAAACGAATTTGGCAATGTCCCTCTATATGCCTCCCCACCAATACACATTTCTCAAGTCTCTATACATTTTGGTAGAACTAGAGTGGATAGAATAAGAGGAGTTATGGGCCTCATCAAGGATCCTTTCTATCAAACCATCAACACATGGTACACACAACCTACCTTAGTACCTAAGGGCACTATCTCCCCGTTGGGAGAAAACCTCCACCTTGCTCTCTTTCACCTAGGACTTCCATTCTAACAAGAAGGGATCAAGATCTTGTTTTTTTTTTCACCTCATCAACCAAGAAAGACCTAGAACCATCAACAACCACAATACCGCCATTACCAACCTCTTCCAACTTAACTTCCAATCTAGCCAATAGATGCACCTCCCTAGCCATCTCCTTATCACCACTATCAACATAAGCTAGGCAACCCATGGATACCCTACTCAAAGAATCCGCCACCACATTTGCCTTATCGGGATGATAATACACACTCATATCATAGTCCTTAAGAAGTTCTAACCATCTCCTTTGCCTTAAGTTGAGATCCTTTTGAGTGAAGACATATTGTAGGCTCTTATGATCGGTGAACAAATCAACATGCACCCCATACAAGTAATGACGCCAAATCTTTAAGTCTAACACAATGGTGGCTAGCTCAAGATCATGGGTAGGATAGTTCTTTTTATGCACCTTGTGTTGACTAGAAGCATTGGCTATCACCTTACCATTTTGCCGTCTAACACAATGGTGGCTAACTCAAGATCATAGGGTAGTACTTTTCATGCACTTTGACTTGTCTAGAAGCATAAGCTATGACCTTACTATTTTACATCAACACTGTCATGCCCCGGGAGGGTACCCTAGACGTAACTGGCACTCAGAGACTATTGCTAGCCCACAAGTAGACCGCCTAGTCTCATTGCCTTCGTTCGGTCAATTCAATAGCAGAATTTCACAGAATAAGAACAATAATAATCTATCTGTGGGCTTAAGCTATCAATATAATCTATCATAGATGAAATAAGATGTCAAAAGAAAGTCTCAATATAAAGAAAGGAGAGGGAAAGAACCCCCAATATCAACCATCAACATCTACATCTATGAAGCTTTTATACTACTGTCTGAGATACCATGGCTAAAAGAAAAATAGCAATCCTCCAAATCTAAGGGAAGATTCACCACAATCAGGAATTCGAAAAGCTCTGAACCTCAACAGTTGGGGTGCTAAAATCCTCTGTCTATAGAATCTGCATCATTACTTAGACCATCAAGGCTCTAGACATTCCCTCCTAAGTTCATTAGCCAAGTCTTTAATAGAGAATTTTTATAGGGCACATTAATAATTACATAATAATGCATGTATACAGTAAATTTAAGCATGATAATCATCAATTGAAGATGATGTATACAAATTAAAGATAAATTTTAAGATAACTTTCAAGAATTTCAATGCAAGGCTCCTCAATCATCAACTATCATCCTATTACACGGAAGAAGGAATTCCATGCTCTGGGTATCCTTTACATAACTGGGATGAAGAATCTTCAAGTTTCTTCCAAGAATTTGGGATTTCTGTAGAAACCCTTATGTTCTCTCTTCTTTATCTCTCATAATTTAGGTAAAACACTTGGAAAAAATATGGGTTTGAAACCCTTTTTGTATGAAACACGCTTTAAAACATGTTTTGGCGGTATTAAAATATATTGGGAAGGACAAAATTGCCCTTCCCAAAATAATAGAAAAAAGTAAAATTTTGGTACACTGGTGCGCATCGCGGAGAGAGAGTGCACTTGTGTATTTTGTGAAATTTTTCTAAAACTTCATTCCCGTCGAAAAAATCAACAACTAAAAAAATACCAAGTATAACTCCGCACCCCTGGCGCGTTGCAGAGGGGGCGCAGAGAAGCTATTATTTTTGCACTTCAAGTACAATTTCGTATTTCGACCCAATTTATTTTAAATAGGGTCGAGACCATTTTCTAACTCTATTTTTTGAGCTAATCGCAAACCCGATCTTGGATTTTCCATCAGAGCTTTGGAAGATGTGTTGTGCGCGTGATGTATTTTAGGAGCATTTTGGTAATTTTATGGGGTGTTACATCATCTCCCCCTTAGAATCATTCTTTCTCGAATAATGAGTAAAGGTCGGATAGAGACACGAACAACCCCAGAACTCATCTCATTTCTCACTCGGGAGCGTTCAAACTCTAACTATCCATCATCTATCCATCTCTGTCTTAGACTCAGGAATGGAATTAAACAAGGCATCAACTTTATGAAAGAAACATTCGAAAATGTTAAGGATAAGAATATTTACCTTTAACAACATCCTCACTTGGCACGAATAAATGCGGGTATTTAAGTTTCATCACTTCCTTAGCTTTCCACGTAGCTTCCTAAATAAATTGATCCCTCCATAAGACTTTAATGGAGGCTATCTCTTTATCCCTCACCTTACGAACTTATCGGTCAAGGATCTGGATTGGAATTTCTTCATATGATAAGCTATCCTTCACATCATACTCTCTGCAGGAATTGCTAAGGTGGGATCCCACAAACATTCTTCAGCATAGATACATGAAACACCTGGTGAACTCCATCTAGCTCGGAGGCCAAGTCTAACTCGTAAGCAAATTTCCCAATCCTTCTTACAATCTGGTATGGCCTGATATAATGGGGACTCAGCTTCCTTTTCTAACTAAATCTCATGACACCCTTCATGGGTGACACCTTCAAGTACACCCTATCATCTACCTCGAACTCCAAGTCTCTTTTTTCTCACATCCGTAAATGACTTCTGGAGACTCTGGGATGTCTTCAACCTTTTACTGATGACTTTCACTTTCTCCATAGACTAGTGTATGAGATCAGGCCGAATCAACTCAGCTTCACCCATCTCAAACCAGCTAATCGGTGATCTATATTTCCTCCCATATAGTGCCTCATATGGTGCCATCTTAATGCAGGCATGGTAGCTATTATTGTACGCGAACTCAATCACCAATAGATGATCATCCCAATTTCCTTTGATGTAAATAATGCATGCTCTCAACATATCCTCCAAAGAATGAATAATGTGCTCTGCCTGCCCGTCTATCTGAGGGTGAAATGCGGTGCTCAAATCCACCTTCATAACCAATCCCTTCTAGAAAGATCTCCGAAATTAAGAAGTGAATTGAGCTCCTCTATCTAAGATGATAGATAAGGGAACCGTATGCAACCTCACAATTTCACGAATGTACAATCGAGCATACTCCTCAGCGATATAAGTTGTCTTAACCACCAAGAAGTGGGTTGATTTAGTCATATTGTCAACAATCACCCATATTAAATCATGCTGCTTCCTAGATCTTGGTAAGCCGGTAATAAAGTCTATTTTAATCACCTCCCACTTCCACTCCAGAATTTCAAAGTTAGCCAATCCATATGGTTTCTGGTGTTCAAACTTAACCTATTGGCAATTAGGACACTTAGATACAAATTCAGCAATGTCTTTCTTCATCCTATTCCACCAATAAATTTCCCTCAAGTCGTGGTATATCTTAGTGGAGCCAGGATGGATAGAATATCTCATGCTATGAGCTTCGGACATGATTCTATCTCAAACACCATTAACATCAGGTACACAAAATCTCCCTTGATATCTCAATACCCTATCTCCCTCTTTGGAGAAAACCATCACCTTCTGCTTGAGAACCGCTTCTTTCAATTGGAGTAAGATAGGGTCTTGGTCTTGCTTTTCTTTCACCTCTTACACTACAGATGAAGCAGAACTATTCTAAACATTGACCCCGTCTTCATTGTTCTCCTCAAGTTGTACTCCTAATCGAGCCAATCTATGCACTTCCTTGTCCAATTCTCTCTTCCCCTCCTCCACATGGGCAGTGCTACCCATAGACATCCTGCTAAGAGCATCATCAACAATGTTAGCCTTACCTGGGTGGTAGAGAATGATAATATCATAATCTTTGAGCAACTCAAGCCACCTCCTCTGCCGCAGGTTGAGCTCTTTCTGACTGAACACATACTGCAAACTCTTGTGATCAGTGAACACGTCTATATGCTCCATATAAATAGTGACGCTAGATCTTAAGTGCGAATACCACTGCTGCCAACTCTAGATCATGGGTCGAATAATTCTTTTCATGGATCTTAAGTTGTCTTGAAGCATAAGCTATGACCTTCCCCCTCTATATAAGCACACAACCCAATCCAAATCTTGATGCAACACAATATTTCACGAAGTCACATGTCTCGTCTAGCAAGGTCAAAACTGGTGTTGTAGTCAATCTAGTTTTCAACTCCTGAAAACTCTTCTAACATGCCTCAGACCACTAAAACTTAGCCTTCTTCTAAGTAAGCTTTGTCAAAGGGGCTAACAAAGAAGAGAAGTCCTCAACAAATCTGTGATAATAGCCTGTTAAACCCAAGAAACTTCTTATTTCTATTGGAGAAGTTGGTCTTTTCCAGTTCTTAACTGCCTCAATCTTCTTAATATCCACCCGAATACACTCTCCCGAAATAACATGGCCTAAGAAAGCCACTGACTTGAGGTAAAACTCACACCTGGAGAATTTTGCATACAACTCATGATCTTTGAGTGTTTGCAAAACCACTCTAAGGTGATTTGGATGCTCCTCCTCATTCCTCGAATACACTAGGATGCCATTAATAAACACAATCATGAACGTGTCAAGATATGATCTGAATACCTTGTTCATCAAGTTCATGAAAGTTGCAGGTATTGAATATACCAGAATGTCATCAATAAACATGATCATGAACATATCAAGATACGACCTGAACACCCTGTTCATCATATCCGTGAAAGCTTCAGGTGCATTTAGTCAACCCAAAGGACATGACCAAGAACTCAAAATGGTCATACCATATCCTAAAGATTGTCTTAGGAATATTACTTTCCTTACCTTCAACTGATGGTAACCTGATCTGAGGTATATCTAAGAGAAACAAGTAGCACCCTAAAACTGGTCAACGAGATCATCTATTCTCGAAAGAGGATACGTATTCATTATGGTAACATTGATTAACTGTTGGTAGTCTATACACATCCTCAAAGACCCATCTTTCTTACGCACGAATAGCGGTGATCTATATTTCCTCCCATATAGTGCCTCATATGGTGCCATCTTAATGCAGGCATGGTAGCTATTATTGTACGCGAACTCAATCACCAATAGGAACACCCCAAGGTAAAATTCTATGCCTTATAAAACCTTTCTCTAGCAAGTCTTTCAATTGCTCTTTCAATTCTTTCAACTCTGTGGGGGCTATTTTATAGGGTGGAATTGAGATAGGTTTGGTTTCGGGAAGAACATCAATACCAAAGTCAATCTCCCTATCAGGAGGCACTCCAAGAAGATCATTACAAAATACCTCAGGAAACTCATTCATAATTGGGACTGACTCAAGAGTAGAGGATTCAACATCATCCAACTTTACTCGCACGAGGTGGTAAATACAACCCTTGGATATCAACTTTCTCTATCTAATATAGGATATGAATTTACCCTTAGGGGCAATAGAACTCCCTTTCCACTCTAAGATAGGCTCATTAGGAAATTGGAACTTAACAATCCGAGTTCTACAATCAACAGAAGCATAGCAAGCATGAAGCTAATACATGTCCATTATTAAATCAAAATCAACCATCTCCAGCTCTATAAAATCAGCTAAAGTGTCTCTATGATAAATAGACACCACACAATCCCTGTAAACTCTCTCAGCTAAGATAGAGTCAGCAGTGGGAGTAGAAATAGCAAAGGGTTCAAGCAAACACTCTAGAAGAATCCCGAACATAATAGCCATATAAGGGGTCACAAAAGACAAAGTGGCACCCGGATCAAATAATGCATAGTAATCATAAGTAAAGACTCAAAGCATACCCATGATGGTATCTAGTGAAGTATCCTATCCCTACCGATTACCTATAGCATAAAGATGGTTTGTCCCGCTTCCTGTACTTGTAGTAGTACCCCTTTGCTGGTTACCTGTTGGGGATGCTATGGAAGACTGAGCTTTGTTACTTTCTTCACCTCATCTCCTCTTCGGGAACTCCTGCTAGAAGTGACCTACCTACCCACATAGGAAACAAGCATCCATTCCCAAATGACACCTACCCAGTTGGAGTTTCCCTTAATTACCATGAGGTAGCTTTCCCTTCGGGCCCTGAGTCACACTGGCCTGAGATTAGGCGCCTGAGGTCCTAAAATTCTAATAACCCTAAGATTTTTGATCATACCTATTTGGCAGCACAGGCACACTTGCTGCAGACGGTGCAGGATATGATGATCTCTTTTAAAAATAAGACTTGTGACCTCTATTCTATCTCTGCGGGCTAGGCTCATGTCCCGCTGACTTTACCTTTCTACTCAAATGCTCTTGTCTATCCTTCCTCTTATCTTCCTCTATCTGTTGGTCATACACCATAAGTCTGGAGATGTCCATATCAGAAATCAGTAAAGCAACCTTACACTCTTTCTGCATATGTCTGGCTAGGCCAGACACAAACCTCCTCATCCTCTTCCTCATATCTTTCACCATCTCTGGAGCATACCTTGATAGTTTGATGAACTTAAGGGTATACTCCTTCACAGTCATCCCTCCCTATTTCAGATTCATGAACTCATCTGCCTTCTCCTCCTTCAACTCTTGAGGAAAGAAGTGATCAAGGAAGGCAACTTCAAACTACTTCCATGCTGCAGGCTCCACATCCTCACCTCTACTCCCCTCCCACTGAGTGTACCACATATTAGCCACGTCCTTCAACTAGTAGGATGCAAGCTCAACTCCCTCTATCTCTTCCATATGCATAGCCCTCAAAACCTTGTACATCTCATAAATGAAATTCTACGGGTCCTCCTCCAACTTTGACCCCGTATACACTGGTGGGTTCATCCTTAAGAAGTCCCTGAGGCGGGTTGTAGCTGAGGGCTCTTGTGAGCCAAAACTAGGATCCTGAGAACCTTGGCTATTCTCCAAGGAGGCCACCAATTGAGTCAGCCTGGTGATGGCTTCTCTGAATTCTACCTCAATAGCGGGAGCTGGCTACTGAGGGACCTCAGTAGTCCTAGAGGGGCGTCCCTATCTCCTAGTCTCAGTCTGAATTGGAGCCTCTGGCTAGGTGTTCTCAGCAATTGGGGCTAGGGCATCTTGTTTAGTGGCTAATCTCTTGGGCGACATTTTCTGTAAGTGTAAAACGCATGAGTTAAAACAAGATTTCACAAGTTAAACTCTATAGCACGAACTCAGATCATAAAAGAAGGGTAACAATTCCTAATTTCCTATAGCCTCCTACTTATGAAGTGTGGTGCACAAAACACCCATAAATAAGACTCTACTAGACACGGCTTCATAGACTCCCTAGGACACTCAAACTTTGTGCTCTGATACAAAGTTTGTCATGCCCTGGGAGGGTACTCAAGATGTAACTAGCACTCAGAGACTATTGCTAGCCCCCAAGCAGACCACCTAGTCTCATTGCCTTCGTTCGGTCAATTCAATAGCAGAATTTAATAGAATAAGAATAATATTAATCTTTCTATGGGCTTAATGTGTCAACTTAATCTATCATAGATGAAATAAGATATCAAAAGAAAGTCTCAATATAAAGAAATGAGAGGGAAAGAACCGCCAACATCAACCATCAGCATCTAGGTCGATAAAGCCTACATACTACTATCTGAGATGGTACCATGACAGGCCATGGCTTCCAAAAATCTAGTAAAAGGCTATCAAGCTAAAGAAAAATAACCATCCTCCAAATGCTAGGGAGGACTCACCACTATCAGGAATCCAGAAAGCTCTGAACCTCAACAATTGGGTTGCTAAAGTCCTCTGTCTACATAATCTGCATCATACAATGATGCAGTGCCAAAGGGGCATTAGTACATGTAATGTACTATATGTAAAACAGGATAAAGTAAATGGAACATGATAACAATCACTTATCACTTACTTATCCTCACCTCAGAATAAAGGACAGGACTCTATCACATTACTATCCATCAAGACATCAAACAATCACATCACATCAGAGTTCTACCATCATTAAACCTATTTGGGAGTTTCTTGGACCTATACCCATCACTTATGAGTTAGTGATGGTACAACAAAGCAATGTCATTAGGGCATCCATCCAGTACATTGTCGGGGTGAAAGTGCATGCATCAGGGGTTTATAATAATAGTAAGTCCTCTTTTGGGACTAAGGAAACATCTGTTCTCATGCTCCAATCCTTTGCTACGCTGGCAGGGTAGTTAATGAGTGTGAGTGAGACTCACTCTTACTTATTTTTGGTGCTCAATACTCTTCCTAGGAATCAAAATGCTCATAACCCTTTTAATTCATCAAGAATTTCCATCATTCAACCCCTACGGGCAAGCACACTCACGTCATCTCATCATCTATCAACTCAAGGAGCAAGACTATTCTTTCAAGTTAAGAATCAGCCTTCAGTTAACTCTATCAACATTATTTCCAGCTATTTCAGTCATCAATACACTCACCTTAGGACTCAAACTCAATCAAGCATCACACTTAGACTATAAAGGCTCTAGACATTCTCCAAAAGTTCATTATCTAAGTCTTTAATAGAGAATTTATATAAGGCACAATCACAATCACATAATAATACATGTATACAGTAAATTTAATCATAATGATCATCAATTTAAGATAATGTATACAAATTAAAGATAAATTTCAAGATAACTTTCAAGAATTTCAATTCAAGGCTCCTCACTCATCAACTATCATCCTATTATATGTAAAGGGCACATGGAAGAAGCAATTTCATGCTCTGGGTAGCCTTTACATACTTGGGATTAACAATCTTCAAGTTTCTTCCAAGAATTCAGGATTACTGTAGAAACCCTTACGCTCTCTCTTCTTCTTCTCTCATAACTTACGTAAAAGACTTAGAAAAAATATAGGGTTGAAACCCTTTTTGTATAAAATACGCTTTAAAACATGTTTTGGGGGTATTAAAATATATTGGGAAGGACAAAATTTCCCTTCCTAAAATAAATGAAAAAACTAAAATTTTGGTACATTGGTGCATGTCACGGAGAGGGCACGCACCTGTGTATTTTGTAAAAATTTTTGAAAACTTTATTCCCGTCGAAAAAATCAACAACTAAAAAAAATACCAAGTATAACTTCGTGCCCTGGCACATCGCGAAGGGGGCACGGAGAAGCCACTATTTTTGCACTTCAAGTGTAATTTCTTCATTCGACTTGATTTGTTTTAAATCAGGTCGAGACCATTTTCTAACATGATTTTGTGCACTGATCACAAATCCTATCTCAGATTTTCAATCAGAGCTTTGCAAGATGCATTGTACGCATGATGTTTTTTGGGGGTGTTTTGGTAATTTTATGGGGTGTGTTGTTACAAACACACAACCCAAACCAACCCCAGAAGCATCACAATACACAACAAATCCCTGAAGCCCATCCGGTAGTGACAATATAAGAGTGGGCACAAGCTTATCTTTCAATGTTTAGAAACTCCTCTCACATTCATTGGACCACACAAACTTAGCCTTCTTTTGAGTCAATTTTGTCATAGGAGAAGCAATAGAAGAGAAGCCATTCACGAACCTTCGATAGTAGCCCTCTAAGCCTAAGAAACTCCTAATATCTGACACAATCAATGGTCTAGGCCAATTTTCTAATCACATTGGTCTTCCTTGGATCCACCTTAATACCATCCCCTGACACCACATGTCCTAGGAAGGAAACCTCCCTCAACCAAAATTCACACTTTTAATATTTAGCATACAACTGCTCCTCCCTCAATCTTTGCAACACAACCCTCAAATAAGCCCAATGCTCTTCCTCACCACGAGAATAGATCAAAATTTCATTAATAAAGACCATAAAAAAGGAATCGCAACCCTCAAATGACCCATATGCTCCTCCTCACCACGAGAATTGACCAAAATATCATCAATGAAGACCATAACAAAGGAATCAACATAGGGTTTGAAGACCTAATTCATTAGGTCCATAAAGATCGTCAGTGCATTAGTTAACCCAAAAGACATCAGAAAAAACTCATAACACCCATATCTAGTCCGAAAAGCCATCTTAGGAATATAACACTCCTACACCTTCACTTGGTGATCCCGAACCAAAGATCAATCTTAGAAAAATAGCTAGCCCCTTGAAATTGGTCAAATAAGTCATCAATCCTTGGAAAAGGATGCCTATTCTTGATGGTAACCCTATTGAGTTACCGGTAGTCAATACAAATCCTAAGGGACCCATCCTTCTTTTTCACAAACAATATTGGCACACCCTAAAATGATTGGCTAGGCCTAATAAATCTTTTCTCCAACAAATCCCTCAATTGTTCCCTCAACTTCTTCAACTCCGCCAGGGCCATGCGGTAAGTGGGAATAAAAATGGGTTGAGTATCGGGGAGGAGGTCTATGCCAAAGTCTATTTCCCTTTCGACAGGAACACTAGGAAGGTCATTTGGGAAGACATTAAGAAACTCATTTACAACCAGAATTGACTCTATAGGAAGGACTTTAGACTTCACATTCCTAACCCTCACAAGATGGTAAAGAAACCCCTTAGAGATCAACTTACGGGCTTTAGTGTAAGAGATTAATCTACCCTTGACCACCACATCTTGGCTTTCCCACTCAAGGATGACTTCATTTGGAAATTGGAATTTGATCCTATGGGTTCTACAATCAATAGAAAGATAGTATGCATACAACCAATCCATCCCAAGAATAATATCAAAATCAACCATGTCTAACTTAACAAGATCACAAGGCAAAATTTTATGCAAGATGCAATAGGACAACTTCTATAAACTAACCTAGCAACAACAGATGCACCAATAGGAGTAGATACCTCATATGACTCATGCAATAACTCGGGGTCAACATGGAATTTTTGGGCAACATAGGGGGTAACAAAAGAAAGTGTGGTACCCAGATCAATTAATGCATACACATCAAATTCAATGATTTTCAACATACTCGTAACAACATCGGGGACTTCATCAACCCCTTACCTCCTATATAAAGCATAGAACCAGTTGTGCATTAGGGCACCATCTTGTTGGCCACCTCTCCCCAATGGGACCACATTAGCACCTTATGAATGAACCTCCTTGCCCTTGTTGCAATTTCGAGGGCAATCTATTGCCTTATGCCCCATTTTCCTACAACCATAACAAGCACCAGTATTTCTCAAACATGGGCCACCATGATCCTTACCGCACTTAAGACACATATCAATAGGAGTCATATCCCTTAAACCTTGGGACCTCGGAAGATCATTGGAAACCCTCCTTTGAAATGCATGAGAAGACCCTTGACTCTTATGGAACTGGCCATCCTTTTGGAAGTCACCCTCAAAATGGGCCCTCTTGGCCTCATGACCCTTTCTCTTCGTAAATTTCTCCTCTTCCATTTGTTCGGTGTAGGTCATCAAACGCGACAGGTTCATGTCATTAATCAACATGGCAGACCGGCATTCTTCACTAACCAAGTCGAAAATACCCATAATTAATTTGTTCATACTCGACCTTGGGTCAGCAACCAAGTAAGGAGCAAACTTTGAAAGTTAGTTGAACTTGAGGTTATATTCCCTGACACTCATTGACCCTTATCTCAAATTCATAAATTCCACCAATTTAGTTTCCCTAATCTCAAGAGGGAAAACCTAATTAAGGAAAGCTACTTTAAACTATTCCCAAAGCACCACATAGTTAACTCCCTTCTCCTCTTTCCATTGGTTATACCATATTTGTGCTACCCTTTTGAGTTGGTAGGCCACTAGCTCCTTCTTTTCTTCTGGTCTCACACCCATGATAGCTAATATCTTATAAACCTCATCAATGAACTCTTAAGGGTCCTCATCTACCTTTGACCCATAGTATACCGGGGGATTCATTATCATAAAGTCTCTCACCAGAGAAGCCAGCGTAGGAGCATGAGGGGCTTGTGCCCCTTGGTTGACTTGATTAACCACCACTTGAGCAAGAAAGGTGAGAGCATCCCTAAGCTTTCTATTGGTCAGTTACTCCTCGAGCGTGCGGGCACATCTTCCCCTCGTATTAGTCATGATCTAGCATAGCAAATAGCAATTGTTAGGGGGAAAAGCTTACTTCAACTCTATAGCACGACTTAGAACATGAAGAAGGGAAATATTTCCTAAAAAGTTTCATAGCCTCCTACTCATAGTAG